>JAXGGS010363942.1:0-12966 GCA_035585475.1 Armandia brevis
CACGTCGGCGAAAATCAAGGATAATTGGCGCTTGCCCTCCGGAAACAGATCTAAAATATGGAAAATAGTGAGAATTATGTCTCCCGAAAGCTCCTTGTGATACGTGACCATTTGACCTCTCCCTCTCTCTGTGCGAAATGAGTGTTTGAGACGGTCATTACTCTCCATTTACGACAGAGAGCCGGTGGGAGTCTGCTGGCCAGGGAAAGGTTTATATGACCTGAGAATTCTCATGTCCATAAACCGATTCAGCGAGATTGTACGCCCGCAATTGACTAACATCAATGTCTAATTGGTCATGACGATCGATCTACTAGGTAAATGTGCTTCTTATATTGTTCAGGAATCTTTCTCCGGATTTATGGCCTCTGGAAGCTAATCGCTGACGAAGGCGATGAAGATAAATCTGCATGTCTCGAAGAGGAAGGACGCTCGTTTCTCTGATAGACTCAAACCAGACAATATCTATCAATGTTTTTAAAGCGCGCTTATATCAGCACAGAAGACACACCATCTGTTACCTCCTTACATTGCTATGGCTCTTGATTTTCTCGCAGTATTTATGGATCGGTAATTGGCTATTTACAAGCAAACCACATTAAGTGGTTGCATGCCTATCATATTATCTGAGGGCCGTCCGTTTGTCGCATAAATCATGCAAAGACATGTAATTACGTTTCATGCAGAATGGAGAAGACTGTCAATTGTGTTATATCTGTCTTTGTCCAGTTTAAGTGAGCAGGAATAACATAACGGCTTCCCAATATATGACAAAATCAGATGACAAAGTTGCTATGAGCCTCGCTCAGTTAAGTCAACACGTATCCGTGAGTTGCAAAGCTTATCAAAAGTAATTGAATATCAGTTGTTAATAAACTGTCGTCCTTATCAAAGTGAGCTCATACACACATTCTATCTAGTTTGTATAGCGAAAATGGCAGATTTACTATGGACTGATAATTGACCAGTATTCGAATCTGATGTTGTGAATTGAGTTTCCGTAAATCTGTACATAGAGTCATCAAAAAGTGTTATTATTATATACAAAGATACCCAACTCGGACTGACAACCTGGGTTCTATGTCTCAGCTGTGTAACAAACATTTCTACATATCCGCAGCACTACAAATGGCTTTCTCCTCTCCCCGAAGACTGGCTATGGTCGTCTATTCGATTCCTCTGTGAGTAGGAGTAAAACGGATTTACTCAATATACAGATAGTGATATGAATGTACAGAAAACTCAGTTGTATGGTCAGATATATATAGGGCAACAGTATAAACTTAGATGTAGGGTCATATATATAGAGAGCAACAGTATAAACTTAGATGTACGGTTATATATATATAGAGCAACAGTATAAACTCAGATGTACGGTAATATTTATACAGAACAACAGTATAAACCTCAGTTGTAGGGTTATATATAGACAGGACCGCTCTAAAACCATATCTGATATTGTATCATGTATAGCAGTATATATGACCAGCTCTTGTGGTCTGAATTAGTCTGGAATCTAGTCAATGGGCCAAATTTGGCGCAATCCAATGCACTTTCATTTTGTACTAAATGATAGGTTTTTAGTTTTTTAAAGAATAGAATAAAATGATTGCGTTGCGTATCCTGCTCTCTTGTTACCAATTCCAAATAATATAGCAATAAGGTAAAATCAAATAACTTAACGCCTTCAACTAATGAGAGGTTTGCGGGACACAATCAGAACGCTAACAAGTGCCATACACTCAGCGGTGTGGGAAATCTGGGGGAAATGTGTCTGCCAAAATGTCCGCATCATGAAAACAATTGCAGACTAATTGGACAGGTCGGTGGAATCGCGATGTTCAGGCGATGAGCAGGGTGAGCAACTGTCCGTGCTCCTGTCCCCTAATTGCTCCCAAGGCGTGAAACCACGTGCGCCAAGATAATCAACTATATTTGCTGCTAAAATATGCATGAATGTGTGTTAATCAGTCCGTATTAGACAGATGTGCGTGGATAATGAGGCCAAATTTACAAAGGGGACAGCATTTACAAATGTTGCTAAACGTTTCGTTATATTCGATATCAGAGAGTCAAAAGAAGTAAAAAAGATCGCATAACTTCATATCGCATTGATGACATCAGATATGCTAAACGACGCAACTGAATCATCTTTCTGGGTAATAACCTCGATTAGATGAACCATTGGTCAACCATCACATGCAATTAAACTATAGTATAAAGTCAAGGAGCGTTAAATTAGGTCAGGTAATGACGCATGCCTATCTGATCGTCTGCACAAGATTGGATAAACTGATGGACAAAACCATCTGATGCTGCATAGATACTCATGGAAGCAGCCGTATTCTCTTACATTTAAAGTGAAACTGCGACGGCTCTCGAAGTTGGAGAACTGTGGTCACATTTCTGTCCTCTTATATACTAAATAAATATCTTACCGCATCACATTTGGAGTAAGCAAAGCATTAACGATTGATCTAAATTTTGGCATATTTTTGGCGTCAAAAGAAAAGCTGTGGACATCACCATACTAAAATTGGAGATGTAACGTCTAAAAAATCAGTTGCATCATAATTATTGTATTTGAGTAAAAGAGAATTGCTTCTGGGGTCACTTTCGTCGGTCCCCTGAAACTATTGCTTCCTTGACTATACGCTGGGTATAGGGCGTTCAGTATACGGACCCACAACTGTCTCAGTCTTGAATTACAGTGTCAAAATAAATTCCTATTGATCAAATTAAAATTAACATAGGACATATATCCATCAGTCCTGACAAGAACTAGGATGAAACTCCTAGAAAACAATATACAACATCATTTATGATTACATAGTTGATCGATTGGCAAGTCTGGTTCGACTGCTTCGAAGTCTTTATATATCGTAAGTCATTCTAGTCTGCACAATTGACAGTCCATGCAAACAAAGACGATAAAATCACCATAGGGCAAATAACGTTGAATTGTAACAAAGATTTTATGCTTTCCAGTCAGCCCATCCGGACAAATAGCCTATAAAACGATTTTATGATCGGATATAGTTTCGAGTTCCAATTTTATAGCAATGAATCAATGCAAGATGTATATATATATCCAAAGAGTTGTTTTCGAAACAACACGTGTTTTCTTTTAGAATTAAGGGTGGTATTTGAATCAGAACAACGAATCATGCTGGTCAAAATATGCGCCATTGCCAAAACATTGATATCACCAGTGCGTCATCCAAACTTTCAGTAGAAAGACATACGTGTACTGCACGGAACCTTATTTACTGAACTGTCATCCTCCGAACCCAGCTGCAACCTTTTCAAATTCAACTCTTGTGGAGCTTGATCCCCATGTGACAAAAATCACATCCAGTTACCTTGAGAATAAATGAGACAATCGACTATAACGTCAAGCTTTAAACAATTGTATTATCAGGCGAAACATTACTTAAAGTTCAGACATTCTACGAGAGCTGAAACATGTTTGACGTCCAGTTAAACACCGATAAGCAATTTCAATCATCACCGGGACACATTCATGGTTATGAAGTGATAATCTCGGAGGTCAAGCTGGCGGGAATTCGTGTCGGTTTCCAGTGATATGTGACCACTGCATTAGTTTTTGTGCACAGAGAATCCTTGGGAAAGCTTTCGCATGCGACTAGACAGACATTGTACAGACAATCGACAAGCGAGCAGAAAGTATCACATTTGGTACCAGTGCGTATTTCTGTCATTAAAGCGAAATGACCAGCAACACCATCACGGGTATCGTTACATGGTAAAACGCGTTTGAAACAGGGCTTTTACAAGGCGGGTGGGAGCATTTAATCGTCCCAGCTCTGGCATGGATTGGCCAGAACGGACCACCTCGATCACGGGGAGAAATGACCCCCCAACCCCTCACCACCGGGTTCTCACGGCTTGATTGAGGTCAACGCTCTCGGGTCACCTTGGCAACGCATTCCGTTCGGTTCCAACTCCCTTTTCAATCATTATTACAGGTACATGTGTTCGTTATACCGGGATCGCGTTACTCCTCGGCATCAGGCATCGATGTAAGTACCAGAACACCACTAAAGACAGCTTAGCACGGGTTCCGAGATGTCCATGTCCCTCTCAGAGAACGGTCTATCCACCAATTAGTCGACCACGGAACGCGCACTTGATTCCAACCATGCCGATGCCTTTTCATATATGGCATTTTAAAGTCACGTGACAAACGTATCCCAGCTGTGACTTCCGAATACGGTTATCGTACAAGGTGGTGAAAATCTCTATAGATATTTTCCCCTTCCTCGATGTCGCGGTGCCCTGACGGGTCGGGAGACGTGCAGTCACGATTCCTGGCCAATATGTGATATAAAAGATGGAATGCGATCAGGTTGACCTTTGCAGGGCGCATTCGCTTCAAAATGATTTCTCTGACTTTCTAGTCTCGCGACAATCCTGGGAATTCCACTTACACAGAAATTTGGCTGGCAACCTCCGAGGTGTCACAAATGGACAGGAAATGGGCGACGGCTGCATATTGGGCCCCCGTGTCCTTATGGAGATGTCCTGGGGTAAGCAGTGACAATTCTACCCTGGGTAACCTAAAGTGTTAGCTCCTCCAAGTAGGTGTGAGTATTTGGGTCATTAACTATAACCGGTGGGACGCTTAGCGACACCTCAAGTAACACGCGAGAGGACAAGTTTCCTAGACAACCGGAAAGAGATGACCAAGGTGCCACAATTAACACAGAGCAGGTATGAACAGACGGTTTGGTTTTCCCTTCCGCATTCCTATTATAAAGTCAAAGGCTAGGGGTAATATTCAAAGGCTTCCCTGAATTACAAATGTTCTTAGAAATGCTATAGAGTTCCGACTCGATACCACTGAAGTGTCTGAAAGTCACGAATCGATAGACGTCCGTCCAATAAAAGATAGTCATCGCGTGGCTCGACACAAATCGACTGTGATGCACAAATTACAAAGATCAAACATCAAATTATTCTGCCCTGATTCTTCTCTCACAAACCATTGCAGGGGACTTAAGTAGGTCAACTGATCAATGTATAAAACCAGGCCAGTGTTCAATCAGAGATCTAACGTCGGATCACGTGATTGGACAAATAATCACGTTATGATTCCAACTGATGTATGGCTAATACGTTTTCCATCCTTCCTTTCACTTGAGCAATTCAATTACAAAGATGCATGCATTTAACAAATTCCTATCTAGGTCAGACTAAATGTCGAATGTGGTTTCGAACTTAGAAATACAGTTGCCATTTAGCGCAGCCATGGGTAAAGCTTGGCGAATTCATCCAGATGTCTGTTCTTATACTATAGTTCACGATAGTAAAAAAATGTATATATTTGTTCATATGGTATTTGCATATTGTAGCCAATATGTGCATTTCTATTGAGCATGTACAATTCACCGTTCCCCTGAAATAGGCATGCTAGGGTAATGACATTATATAGAAGTATTGTTGACGCGTATTTTATTTATCGCCGCCCAGTTATAGACACGTGTATTCTGGGGTGATCAATAATATACAGTGATCTATTTACAGTAAATGTAGGAGCCAGAATGTCGGGAAATATTTCCAAATGTGGAGGTTCTCGGGTCAAACGGACACCTCCCCCACTTCCATCATTGTGTTCATTGCTTTGTTCTAGAAATAGGGATATATAGGTTTAGAAGGTTCTCAAATAACCTTTAGTCGGATAATGGGTTTTCAAATAGTTTTCTGTTGCATGATTACTTCATTTCTAATTAACCTTGCATATAGCGTTTTTCATGAAAACATTTCATCCAGCGAATGGGTTGGTGGGTATCATTACCCATTCCTTCATGGACGTCCAATCCTTTCAATCTCACGATTAGACAATATTAGGGATTATTGCGGTGTAAGGATCGACATGAGCATTTTGGTTCAGAATGGACAGATATTCAACTTAAGAAATGGTTTAGGACATTAATCACAATACACAGTGAAGCCAATGTGACATGAAATATATTCCAGAATGGGGTTGTCATAGACGACCAAATCGTTAGATAAGTATAACTATTACACGCATGTCAGGGCATTTGTGTCCTTTATTAAATAGGGTCTTGCTGGACAAAGAGTTCCAATTATATTTAGGGTATGAACTTATCACGTACATTCACTCGAGGAATTTATCACTGGGCCAGGAATGATTTCTGACAACGTCCATTGTTGTCTGACCCATGGCTGAAAGACGAGGTGAAACGCGCGGCGAATAGTCGTCAACCACGACTAGAACCTCGACTAGAACCCGGCATCTGGGTTATTCATGCCCCGGTATATGACGCCCGAGAGAGGTGATATGTATAAAGCGCAGTCGTGTAGCTTCATGTGCTCCGGGTCCCTCGTCGAATTTACTAAACGAGGGTTATAATCATTGTCAAGTCGTCTTTTCCCGGGAACTTGCAGTCGGATGCTGTCAGAAAGGGTTGGCCAGGAAATAATCACCGCGCACATGGCTTTCATTTCCTCAGCGCCACCTGTTGCACGTCGGGGGAGTTGTCTAGCAAAGTGGCAACCTACAGTTTATAAAAAGTGTGCTTTAACCTAATCGTACCATTCCGCAGGACACAAGCTGCATGTACAATGCATCGATTCAAGGTTATTTAAACGTATTTTGACAACTTAATGCCAGCCGAGAATCTAATACTGGTTTTCTTTTTTGATCCACATTTCCTGAGATCATGATACCCATAATGTCCTCCCAGCATTCCAGAATAAAATAATAATTGGTGTGCCAAAAAACGTATACTTAGCTCCTCGACTCTCCTTAATGACTGTAGTTACGAAACCAATATAATGTCAGATGCGTGATATTCAGGCCAATTCAGTCTCACCTGTTGGATCATGTAATGTAACGTAACGCTCAATATGTCGCGGCGTTCTTATTAAACATTTCCTTTTCCCGATCGTTGGGATGGGTTTTAAAACCCATGAGCCGCTAGGAGTTACTTGGAGAACACACACCTACCTCCCGCCACCCAGCTTTAAGTCTGGAGGATCCAAACGCCGCCCAACAAATTAAAGCTGAAGCGAGCACGTGCGATTTAATCAAGAAGTACTTTTTTCCTGCAGCTGGACTGATGCCCCGCTAATTCCGACGTCTCACGAGAACGTTTACCGGTTACCCAATAAAACAGATGCTAATTGGGTGGCTATATTTGGGAAACCGTTCATCATGCTCGATTTATGGCCGGTTTTCGCTGAGATAGCGCGGGAGATTTGCTAATTGATGGCGGTATACATTCCGGCCACGAATAATGGGAATCAGATTCTTCGTGACCTTCATCAAAGAGAAAGGTAGCACACTCAGTGACATTAACTGAGTAAGTAAGACTTTATCATTTGGTTCTACTAATTTAAGCATGATATTTGTCAAAAACCCTATAAATTTGAAATCTACGATTTTGTAAAATATATTTTTCTTTCACATGCGTAGGAGCCGATTTCTTTTTTCATTTATGAAAAATTGCCCCAGAATTGGCATCCATTTTTCTTTTTTAATTGTATCTCTGATTTAAAGGTATAGCACCGATGTAACTCCGATACTGTGAATTGAAATTGAAATCAAGGATTTAGATTGATACCTAGAAAAGTATCTTTGAAGTGAGTCAATGAAGAGGTTTGCCCAATCTGCACGTGTAAACGGTTTTAATTTGTCAACTACGCCGACAAGTAATTATCTATAGCTATAGTTGTGTTGATCGGTCCGACTATAAGAGTTGAGGTGTCAAGCCCCCGCCTAGTACTGAAATTGCACCCAGTGACCGGGAGGGCGATAGGCGAATAAGTCCGAGCCGTAATTACAAAATCCTTAATGCTTGGCCGGAGTAATTGGTTACACCTGCAACTGGCAATAACTTAGAGTCATAAGGTCATTACAAAATGTCAGGTGCTCTTTAAGCAGGCTATGAAATGGCATTGTCCCTTCCGAGTGGCGCCAACAACCCGGGCAGGCGTCATCGTCGCCTCTGCAGCCCAGTTTTCACAAATCTGCTGCAGCCTCTTTTTACAGCCTGCGAAATGAATTGCAAGGCGTCCCCAGAAGGCGTCAGAGTTGACGGTTAATTTGTATCATATATAACAAGATATATATATATATATATATATATATATATATATGTGTATGCTTATTTTCCGTTCTTGGTGGAATGGCATTGTGATTCACACCACATTAAACAGCTGAACACATTCTCGGAGAGTAATTTTTTGCTTAACTCTTATCCTGGGTTGTGGGGTGTTTCAGCAATTTTTTTAAACATTATCACAGCTATTATCACGCAGTCTGCTCCTGGATGTTTTCTTAAATGTCAAACTTTGTGTCTGACACTGGCCGTGGGTGCTGTACGTCCTCACGCCGTGGTCATAGATATACCGGTGCTGTTAGGAAGCTTAGTGAAGGATTTACTTCGGGTCTGTATGCATAGACTTGTGCTGAGCGAATCGACAAAAACTATCGAGACGGGTCATGCATTCATTAACCCAGTATTCGTTACTCATTTCCCTGTAAATTACTTGTCCGAGCAAAGACGAGTTCTTGTTGATCTTGCGCCGCTTTTCAGTGGAGCAGACAGAAGATTAAAGCGATACATCACCTCGTTATTAGCATGATACTGCTGATCAGATGATGACATGCCAACTGGCCGGGCAACGATCGTGCCAAGTGTTTCATCACAATAAGCCTAGGTCCCGACTTTTGTTCAAGAACCGGCTTTGCCGAAAGACGTGGACTAAAGTGTCATATTTTAAACGTTCGTCAAATGGAAACTAGCAGATCTCGAATTAATCATCTTCGTTCCAACGCGTTTCACATGCCAAGCCAAGGCCACGGACAGCTTTCAGCCGAGCAGAACCACATCTGAAACAAAGAACCTACAATTTTACCAGTGCATGATTTAGACAACTCAGAGATTTAAACTACATGTAAATCGATGCGAAATATTTAAAGAGATAAAGAGATACAAGTGATGAAGTGGATTTGGACAGCAAGTGACATAGCTGTGAGGCCACGAATTGAATCAAGTACTCAACCCTAGAGTTCATTTTTGTTATTATAGTTGATGTTTATTTGTGGTCGTCAAATCTATTAAGAGGTATCTCTGTTGAGGGACCCAAACTTCACGAAAGTGAGCGTGAATTGGCATTGTAGTTCTGTTTAATCAAATTGAAAGCAAACCTAAAATCTAGCGTAATGTGAGTCAGCTTGGTTATAGTTTTTATAATAATTATTATTCAAGGCACGTGGCTATAAATGCATCAATTGCAGATTTTTAGAAGACAATTATGTTATTTGAAGAATGTTACGGCTTTACCACATTGATCTGATAAATACGCCCCCCCCCCCTCTGCTCTGCTCACTTTAACAGATTTAAAACTGATCTCCCCTCCACTGAACGATCGAGGTGACAATTAGAGTGAGCGACTAGATTTCACGAGTGATCGATCACCATGATCGGTGCAGGATTGATTCCATAATTTGCCAGGAGCGTTTAATGACAACAGGAGCCTCGATAAGTGTTTCGAAATTGCTTTCGCAATCCGTTTGGGGGACACGTCACTTCGTCGTTCATATCGTAATGCAGTTACAGCTCAATTCGAGTAAATGATCGGATCAATTTTGGAGAAACGCTAATATGCTTAACTTTATATCACACGACCCCCCCCCCCCCCCCTAACAAAAAAAACCAACAACATATAATGATGTAAGGTACCCGGAATATTAATAAAAAAATACGTTCAATAAAGCAGACGAAATTCATGCGTTATCGATAATAAGGATATTATTTTCACCAATCACCCCGAAGCCGAGAAATTTGCTCTAATACATTGTGCCTACTCATGCACATACCTCTAATAGACTTTTTTAGTTGCTCTTAGATTCGATAGTAGTACGATACCTGCAATTTAAGTACTTACTTGAAAATGACGTACTACTTACTCGATATCAATTCGACGTCTATAAACATCTATAATATGGTATACATTAATATAATATATAGGTAGTGGTTAGACCGAGGACCGTGTCTCCGTTCTAAACCGACGATCCTAGTAAGTCGGTTTAGTCCGCGGGCTATCCCGACGAACCTATAAAATGATGACTAAACTGACGAACTTGTCGTCTTTATAGTCACATGGTCGTCGGTCTAGCCACTACCTGATAGATAATGCGCAATGATTTATTGAATTACATTCACGTAGGAGTTGATATTTGCAGTAGATAAATTAATCTGCTATTTATGCAATTTTGCGATGGCATGCAGTTTCTACGCGGAACTACGGGAGAGGTATACATATCTAGTGGGAATACAGGACCACATCTTTTAGCAACAACGTTATCCGCCTAATTTTCTGCCAGAACAAAAGACTCCAATTAATTATGCCTTATTGAAAGGTATAAGCCGGAAGATGACATCCTGCCACGCACGTTCTCGTCAACTTCTGCGCTGCCACTTTACAATATTAACCAGGACAGAATGATTCATTTACAGGCGCAAATACCACAACATATCATATCATTAAAGAGCTATCATTATTATTATTATCATATATATATTTACCTCCATATTAAAGTGATTGTAACGGTCACAGATTGCGAAAACTTCTTGTAGTAGCTACACTTTGAATCAAATTAAACTGGAAAATCTAGTTTTATCTTCAAAGTGCGGACTATTAATTGTAATACTTTTACATCTAATAATTAGATGAACGCAGAAAACTTTCACTATGTTACCTAGAGACATGAGTCTGTTAAGTCAATTATATTAGTTTTTTTTATTAATGGGTGGATTGAAATTAAAATTTAAACGAGATAAATTCGCACGAATTTATTGAATATTCAGAACACACCACCGCGAGTACATACAGGTAGAAGCTCAACCAAAACATGATTAACTGTGTATATATATTGACATCACGTTGACATAATACACAATGGCATTGCCAATATAGAATTGACGCCAGACTAGAATTCGAGATTCCCGTAACAAATATACCAGAAAACATGTAGAATATTTTCTAATCAAATTCAGATTGAACTTGTTTTACTTATTGCCTTTTAAGAGAGTTGAACTAATTGTTAAAATCACCGCAAGACGAGAGTAGATCAAGTTGATAAAATGTCTATTATCATGTATATTTTATACCTCTATCCGTCAATAACGACAACAGTAGAATTTGACATCGTTTAGCCCGGAGCTGTCGGACTTTGCCCAGTTCGGCTGCTCCACTCGGGTGGCGAGACCGCAGATCGAGGTGTTCTCCGGGCACGCCCGACTCCAGTTACCGAAATCCCCGGCAAACTCCCCGAGATACCAACTCAGCCCGGAGCCCTGGATCTTTCTCCCGGCCCTCCCGGCCCTCCCGGCCCTCTCCTCGCCACCGGCCGTGCACTGGAATCTCAGATTGTTAACCGCCGTGTTGTCGACGCCCCCCTTCCCCGGCGGCAGTTTCTGATCTTTACCCGGCTTCTGGACTTTCAGGGCGAAGCGCATCAGAAACGCTGGCTTGTCTTCCCGACACACCTTCAGCTGCTGCCATTTGCCTTTCGGGTGGAAACTCGGGCCGTATCGTGAGCCGATAAAACCGGCGGCGGTGCCATCTGCATGTTTACACTCTAGCGCTATCCCCGTGACGGCCATGTCGTCACAGTCATCAGGCGACTCGTAACAACGGTACACCTGAGTAAAACAGGAGAACAGGTCTCAATTACATGTATGGTAATGATGCTACACACATATATATATGTACGTTGATATGTAATAATCATGACATTGTGATGAAAATTAGGTTGTTATCGTATTAACTGCCGATCAGCAGGTACAGCGAGTAGCTGAAAATAGCCTAAATTCATGAATAAACTTATCGATACAGATTATATAGGCGAAAATCTATGACGATGTGCGAGACAGCTACGTGACCTATATTACCTTTAACCAGAATCCATCGGCGAATGAGTCGACCGGGCAGAATTCCTCTGGGCCCCAGTTGCCCTTATCGCCTCCGTTACTGACCGTTAAGGTGGAAACGGACGTTCTTCCGTCAGCTTCATTTGCAAAACACACAACCGCCAACAAAATCATCCAAGACGTGGGTGATGATGATGAGGGTGGTGATGTTCCTATCTGAGACATGGTCGTCTTGCTTCGTGTGAGCCGCTGTATTTCTGCTGATCTCTGATCGACAAACTGACGAGGAAAAGCTCCGTGCTTGTTATACAATTAGCACATCTTAAATTATCATAAATGTCCTTGTCCGATTGAAAATACTAGTCTGTGTGTTCCAGGATGTGGAGGAGTGGTTTAAGTTCCAACGCCGTTTGTATGGTTATGTCAAAGTTACCGTATATTTGTCAAAGTTACAGGATGTTGTGCGACGCGTCGCGGACAGAGAACGACGTGATCTGATCTCTAACCGCCAAGGTTATCGCGTAGCAGATAAATACCTATTCACATGCAGCCTGTGTTTTAGATCGCAATAACGCGATAAAATCGCGCACAGACGAGCATAGCTCAGAGACACTAGCGCTCGATCGTCCCATTTTTCAGCCGCAGCAATTAATTATAAAATGACACTCCTACAAATTAGGGAGTTTATCTTGCGCTGCATCCCGGAGCTAGCAGATTAGTTTACGTGTCTATTCCTAGAATTATCATGATAAATGACGAAAGTTTTCCTCTGTTATTAGCCGGGCAAATATCATCTAGTGCTGCCCACATAGGTAAAAATCGTACGATTGTCTCACGGTAACAGGTAAAGCGGAGAAAGAATCATTCCTTCAGGAGGTGGCAAAGGCGGGCACATGCGTGTTAACGCATATTTTAGGTGGACCTGCGTGTACATAATGTTTTGTACACTGTAGATTCTCTACAATGGCGCAACTCAGCTTGATAAAAACGGTCACTAAGGGCACATATCTGAAGAACAATACAATCATTTCTGCAGGTG
>JAXGGS010364052.1:0-12960 GCA_035585475.1 Armandia brevis
GCTGGTATTGGGGAGTTCCCACAGCGGGCTGGTATTGGGGAGTTCCCACAGCGGGCTGGTATTGGGGAGTTCCCACAGCGGGCTGGTATTGGGGAGTTCCCACAGCGGGCTGGTATTGGGGAGTTCCCACAGCGGGCTGGTATTGGGGAGTTCCCACAGCGGGCTGGTATCGGGCAGCTGGTATCGGGGAGTTCCCACAGCGAGCTGGTATCGGGCAGCTGGTATCAGGGAGTTCCCAGTGAGAGGAGAGGTGTCGGTATGATGCATCAGTGTCGATAGCTAACTAGGGGTTTCTAACTTACCACTAGTATGCAACCTGTAAAATTTAACCACTGGCGGGACTCGAACCCGCAATCCCCGGCTCTCTCCCTATGAACTCCTTTAATGTTCAGGGGTTTACTGGTGTATGAGGCCGATGCCTTATCCATTGGGCCACGGTGGCCTACATATGTCCGAGCAAGAGCCATATCTAGCCGAGAAATGTTATCAAAAATACAATTGACTGTCTCAAGTTCCTGCTTTTGAACCGATATCTT
The DNA here is from genome assembly GCA_035585475.1 of Armandia brevis. Lineage (NCBI taxonomy): Eukaryota > Metazoa > Annelida > Polychaeta > Opheliidae > Armandia > Armandia brevis. Next base: position 537 of record JAXGGS010364052.1, read on the forward strand.
TGTAGGTATTTTATCGGGGATTCAGCTTTGTGATTGACTTCATCATCTGCCAAGGCCTCGTCTTGGTTTAGTATCTTTTAGTTTGATCTGATAAATCCAGGCCGCCTTTTAGCTGATTGATGAAAAACCTCATTCCGGCAATCGGATAATTAAATTTTTTCATTTTATGATTTTTTTTCATATTTCTTGAGAATTAGGTGGAAGGGTTGGGTTATTATCATGCTAATCCCATGACATTTCCTGTGAGACACTCATTAGAACAGACCGGAAATACCATATGGTCACATGCGATGCGTCTATGCATCCGGTTCTAACAAACTAACTTCCGGTTTACGAGCCACGCATGCGCCGGGAGAGAAGTATATTACAGGGCCACCTGGTGAGCTTGAGAAGAGGTAATTAGTTACAATCTCACACCTGGGCACAGGAGATGAGGAGGAAATTAGGCCTTCACAAGTGGGAAGATTCAGACGCTTTATTCCTTGAACAGCAGGAACAGGTGAAATATAAATGTCAGGAGAATCGTGTCTGTAGTTAAACAAAGGAGACAAACTCGATCGTAATTTCAGTCAGCTCACTGCACATTGCTCATCTGAGAACTGGATTTTACATAGGAGCGCGGTCCAACAAGTGGATCCTGGTAAAACAGAGATAGATTCCTTCATTAACCAAAGGAGCGCGGTGAAACTTGTCAGGAATATACCCTAGAACTCTCAGCATCTTTGATATGACTGAACCTCGTGAAGAGACCTCAGAACTCCGAGTGCTTTACTCTGTGAATCACTCAACACCGAAAGCGCGGGAAAGTGATTGTCGTTTGCTCCCGGTAATGAGGCCAGGTCCCGTTATTGGGAATATTTGCCCGCCTCCCCTAAAGGGCGCTAACAGCATTATTCGGTAATGACATGGCCCTGTTAATTTGAGTCAGCTGTATAAATTGATAATGAACGTAAGCTCCAGGAGTATTGGGAGAACTCATCCAGTAGTGAGACAAACATGTCTGTCCGAGGTCATATTTATCCTCCAGAAGTCCGATGTCCTTGTGCGACAAATCCGGTCATTTTGTTTTATTTGCTGTAGTTTGATTCTATTTTCGCTACACACATCAGAACAGCACATGGTTTCAAGTTGATGCAAGTTCAGGACAGCTCGTTTGATCTGTTTCAAAGGACTTTTATAAATGCGGGCTCGTTTGTTTCTGCTGAATAAATCACCGCTGAAGAAAACAATAATTGGCGGGAAATGAAACCCGATTTCCCGTCCAAACCATTCCATCCGTCACGTGACCTATTATCCTGTCGTCTGCGGCGGGAAAAGCGCGGGAATAAAGCGCGGGAATAAAGCGCAGGAATAAAGCGCGGGAATCTCGTGTGTCGTCTGCAGAGGAATGTCAATTCCGAGTGTAAATAGGAATCGGGAAGATAAACAGCTATGTGTCTGTGTAAGGTCAAACAAATTCATCACCATGGTCGTATCTATTACCAAATCACATGGTTGTGAATCTGGCATAATCTTCTCTCCCTGAAAGTCAGATTGATACTAAACTCTGTTCTCCCTGTTAGTCAGCTTGATACTATTCACATCGCCCAAGGACATCTGTATACTGACTCAAACTGAGTTCCTCGGGCCCAAGCTGTTTCCCTGAGGAGCAGACGACACCGAGCAGCATGTTTCCCGTCACTTGTTTCCCGTCACTTGTTTCCCGTCACTTGTTTCTCGCCACTTGTTTCTCGCCACTTGTTTCCCGTCACTTGTTTCCCGTCACTTGTTTCTCGCCACTTGTTTCTCGCCACTTGTTTCTCGCCACTTGTTTCTCGCCACTTGTTTCCGGCGCTTCTCCTGTCGTCTGCTGCTTGACGTTTTCCTAAGTGGCGGTAACTGTAACTAGAGATTAGGGGCTTAGCTTTCCCAGCATTCCCTAAACATCTGAGTGCATTGTTCCACGCATGCGCATTCATATTTTAAGGGATAAATTAAGTCGTTATTGGTTTTAGATATTCCTGAGCTACGGTGATCCAGATTGTGTAAATAATGAAGTTTGTTGTTTAGGAGAAACGTGGAGAAATAGAGTTTGATATGGATTCAAATCATAATCTAATATAGTGGTAATCGTCTGGAATTTCTAAATAAAAAATGATATGATGACATGAAAGTTTGGTGGGAAATAGTTAATTTGTCGCCTGTGTGTTACTTCTGTGTTCGACCCGAACGTCCTTGGTAAGATATCTCTTCAATATCACACAATATGCTACATTATATAGAGAGAGTATATAGAGAGTTTAGTCGAATGTTTCTCTTTCATCTCACCTTTCCTGTTGAATAACGCGTGGATTTTATTATAAAAGATTGTCCTGTCCATGCAGAAGATGTAACGACAATTAAAGAATAGTTCCCGCCTTTCCAAGACGCGTCGATGCTCAGAGCGGACGATTCTACTCAGCTGCTGACGTCACCGGCTGACGTCACCGGCTGACGTCACCGGCTAATGTCACTTGACTGTTGACTTCATATATCCCCGCTTAAATTCCCCGTCTCTATCCTGTGTTCCTCCATGAATGAAACACTTAGCCCGGCCATTAACTCTATCCCTGGTGTTTGTGAATGTGGTACGGGGCCAAGCTCTCATCTTTATTGATGTGTTAGGGGGCCCTGCTAATATGCGACACACGTTACAGTAAAATACGAGCACGGGGAGAGGTGTGGTCGCGAGGAGGTCGTCTGCTCATACACAGGGCGGGAATTATGTGAAAGTGTCGTCTGGTCCCAGCTAAAATGCGGGAATTCTGTAGGATGGTGCAAGGCATCAGCGTTATTTGTAAAATGTGAGGTCATGGTCGGGGACATTAATTAAGTAAGGGTGAAACATAAATAAACCTCTCAGCGTTCGGGTTGGGAGATTTATTATTTATTTTCAAGAGTTTCAATCCGGAAAGTCTAGATATTGACGGTAGATATGATATTATTATTACTCCTTATATTCTGTTGGGGCAAACGAAAACTCACTGCATGAATTCATATCAGATAGTATCTTGTTCTTCGATTGTGTCAAACTAAAATGAGTCATAGGCTCGTATTAAAGGACTTAAACAACTTAAAAAGAAATTGATGTGTTGTCGAATAATTCTGTCTTTTTTTAAACAGAAACTATAACAATGGCTTTGCAGAGACTTGACAGGGCAACTGATTTAATTTGGTTCCTCATTTGTGTTTGATCGCCATATGAGTTTCTTCGACAGGTTGTCAACTGTCAATGTAGAAATTCTGATAGCTCCTACATTTTGCAAACCTCCACAAAATCACTCAATATGGCTAAAGATCGGGTCCAGGGGATTGGAGTTTACCTAGGGAACGGTTTAACAGCATTATTCCGTTTTATTAGGTTGACCGTGTCCAGGCTTAGCGGGATATTTCCTATATACATGTTTGTCCGCTTTCTGTTTACTGGTCAGATTTATGTGAAAACAATCGCATGAGGACAATCTATCCGGGATTAGGGCGGGGAACTGGTTTAGTGAGACTCTGTGATCACCTTCACACGGTTCTCCCTATGGCTGGTTTCCCTTCTTTACTCGTGAGCGTGGCCAGTTCTTCCCAGTGCACCTGCCGGGCACCGGATCAATAAACAGCCAAGCAGTGTCCCAGTGTAAGTTCTATATCTTCCTCTAACCCTGGAGATTTACAGTGTGTGGGTCTGACAGGGTAATTAGTATCAGCTTTACCACAGACCCAGAAGGCAATCCTGCTGGGGCTAAACGGAACCCGGTCTGGGATGCATGGATGCTAAAGGTGCCATCCTCCTGTGGTTAATATTTGTACGTTATAACTTGTTTAGCATATATCATAAGTATGTTATTCGCAAATTGATTTCTCCAAACGAGAACATGTCCCGCTAAACTGTTTCACTATATATATAAGTTTGTGATTAGGAGAATAGTTAATACTGCAACTTTAAACAATCAATCACGAGCTACACTCAAAATATTTCTATCGCAGAGATAAATTTACTGTAAAATGTGCAACAGGGTTGAAAAAACAAGCTCAAATTCCTACATGACCTATGTAAAACGACTGCGGTGTTGCGAATGATTTTACACGGTATAATAGTGGATGTTTCGTGCTCACAGTTCAACACACCACATTGCTTGTAGTTTTCTGCATTTGTATGTTTTGTTTTCCTCCAAATCTCCGCCGTCTCTGACAATTCTCCTCAAGTGCGGAGCTGTAAGATTTAACACGGCGGAAGTCACCTTTGACCCCGGGATTTGTACGGAGCGCCACGAGGAATCACAATAGATCAGGGGGCGTGGGGGAAGGCGCTGATTTTACCTATAAAACTCCCTCTGCTCTTCTCCCCTTTCTGTTTGTTTTCACCTACCGCTCCTACATTATTGCGCATGCTCAAGGATAGAAATAAACTGGATTTTCAAATATTTCGAATAAATCTGGTTCTGTTAATAAATACATGAAACCTATTACATAGAACTATTAGAATCTGTGGCCTCATTTGAAGAAGAACCACGAATTGATGCCCCAGCCAAGTATCTTTTGACGGATATAACAATGCTGGACTGTTGAAAGTAGGAGCCATGACGCCTGAACTCTGCGCTCGCCAGACAGCAGACGATCCGAGTTTCCCGCCACTGAGAGAATTGGCGCGAAATCTGGAGCAGGGGGACGCTTCTCCAGTCGTCTGCTCTCTCCGGGGATTAGATTATCACTGATCCATATCGCGAATAAAATTTGTATACCTATTTGATTACGTTATATATAAATGTTTTTATTAGGTTGACGATAATTGACTCGAGTAGTTTATGATCAAGATGATTTGTGACGACTTTGGGTAGGATCTGAACAGCTTGGGTCTTTTATAAATTCCTCTACTAATGAACAGAAGATCCGAAGTGAAAACATATCCCTGAAACTCGCCCTCCAAACCATCATCCCCCGTCTAGAATATAAACACATTCCTGTCTGGTAGTCCGGGCTAAATGAGATCGGGAGAATTCCTGTGGCTGAATCACGTTTATCCCTGTCCGCTTTTCTCGTCCATTATAAAGGCGGACAATTTGGCGGGAAATCACTCACATTGTCGTCTGCTTGTCACGCTCCTATAGCCTCCCGATCTGACGTGTTTACAAACCGCGTCTAATATATTCGTGTTCGTCGATGTTGATCTGGCCCATGTCACAGACAGCACCCTTGATGTCACAGACAGCACCCTTGATGTCACCAAGAGCACCTAGCACATCACCGAATTTGTCAATCACAAGGCGACATCAGTCGAATATTTCACGATAACCTCGGAAACCGGCACGATTTACTGCTTGCAGACAGTATTAGCTCGCGATTTGTGTCACTACATTGACATATTCCAGATACACGCCGTGCAAAGGAAAGAGTTGTCCAGATAAATGTCACGCGGATGCGTTTCCTAGTTTTACAGACTTCATCATTATATTTCATGATACACAAGCTTCTCCAGAATTATTGAAACCCTCGCTATTCGTTTTCTCTCAAGTTCAAGAAAGGAACCCGTTATGCAGGTCTGAATGATATACTCCAATCATGGTGGTTAAAAGAAGTGATAGGCCTATTCATTTTCAAGATGTAAACCTAATCGAAGAGCATGTGATCTAGATTGAATCCTTTACTTAATCTCACACCGTGACCAATTATAAGTGTATAGACCCTCCCGTCATTTACTGCTTTCTACCAGCACATCCCTGGCCGTTATTATTGACGTGTTTACCAATCGGCAACATTAACGCGAGTATCTATAACGTAATGCACAGGACGCTTTTTTTTTAAATTATACATCAGGTGTACCGTTCGTATGGATGACCGTTGACAGATGACACACATTTGTCATGTGTCGCGTGCATAATTATATATTCACATTAATGGGAGAGAAATCCTTGGACAAGTGTCAACTCATTCAGAACATTGTCATTGGCCGGGCAAAACTTTTACAAATATGTACGTGTTATTAATGCATTATTTATATAGTTGACACAAGATATCCATTGTTAATTGTGGGTGCCAATAAAATCATAATGGGTTTCTAGAGGTATAAAAACACCGACAGTTTAACGGTCACCTCATTATCACCTGCTTATCAGAAACAGTTAGGGATTGTCCAGGATTAGGCAGTTAGTGATCATTCTGTGTATCAAATATTAATACAGATAACCGATTATTTTGGTATAATTGGACGGTAATTGACGGCTTGGAGCAGCGCTTCAGCTGACATCATCCCGATACTGTGCTCCCCTGAATCCTGAAGAGGGCCGGGGTAAATCTTTATCTAACAATATTTGAGCAGATTTTAACTGGTGACTGTTAAAATGTTTCTGCTCATGTCCCTGTCTTTATATTTGAGCAGATTTTAAATGGTGACTGTTTGAATGTTTCTGCTCATGTCCCTGTCTTTATATTTGAGCAGATTTTAACTGGTGACTGTTTGAATGTTTCTGCTCATGTCCCTGTCTTTATATTTGAGTAGATTTTAACTGATGACTGTTCGAATGTTTCTGCTCATGTCCCTGTCTTTATATTTGAGTAGATTTTAACTGGTGACTGTTAGAATGTTTCTGCTCATGTCCCTGTCTTTATATTTGTGCAGATTTTAACTGGTGACTGTTAGAATGTTTCTGCTCATGTCCCTGTCTTTATATTTGAGCAGATTTTAACTGGTGACTGTTAGAATGTTTCTGCTCATGTCCCTGTCTTTATATTTGTGCAGATTTTAACTGGTGACTGTTAGAATGTTTCTGCTCATGTCCCTGTCTTTATATTTGAGCAGATTTTAACTGGTGACTGTTAGAATGTTTCTGCTCATGTCCCTGTCTTTATATTTGAGCAGATTTTAACTGGTGACTGTTAGAATGTGTCTGCTCATGTCCCTGTTTTTATTTCTGAGCATGGCGCGAGCTCAGGACAACTTTAACCAGGTACCAATCAGACACACGGATCAACATGGCAAACCTAAAACGTTCAACTTTGGAGGAAGGTGATAGTTTCCCAATTATGAATCCCTGATGTGTTTCTCGATTATCACAGCTCGCCCAATAGAAGAGCAGCTTTTATATTTACTCATGAAGTCATAATATTATTCAGAACATATTCATACATTATCAGAGAAAGCAAATATATCGAACTGTATTGTTCTTTTGCTATTTCGAGATTTGAGTTTATCAATCCAATTTGCAGTACTAAGAAACAGTGGTTAGAGGATATTGATTATGTGATATTTTGCGCTTGGTAATTTGTTTTCATAGGTGATCATCAATTTTGCAACAACCTTGACTAAATATGCTCGATTTATCATCAATAGTCGATGTTGAAAAAAAACCCGGGGCGAATATGCAGAATCACATATCGCTGATGCATGGATACTTAAGTAGAACATGATTGTTCTTTGAGATGTGCTAGCAGTCTTTTTGTGTCAAATAATCCACATAGAGTACCTGGTGCTGGCTCACTGGTGTCCCAAACATGCATTACACACAAACTAGACAAAATTAAACCACCGGCGGGACTCGAACCCGCAATCCCCGGCTCTCTCCTGGTGAACCCCTTTAATATTCAGGGGTTTACTAGTATATAGGAGGCCGATGCCTTATCCATTGGGCCACGGTGGCTTATGTGTGTTTTTTAACACTTAATTCATTATCAGAATTACGAAATAACGACTACAATTAGCGTGTTGATTATAGTATGCCTATGTATTTCTACCTTGTAGAAACTTCCAAATGCTAGCCCTTATATTCTCTTTAAGAAGAGAAATGTTCGACCGGTTATTGAATTATTGAATTATTCGTTAGTAATCTAATTAAGCCGCGTACGGCTTAAAATCTCACATACGTGATTGCAATATCATTATCAAGGTTAGACTCCTTTTGGTTGCATATAAAGGAGTTTGCTGGTATTTATCTGCTTGCTGGGTAAAGGTAGCTAATGAGTGACTTGCCCAATTGATCACAGGAACCCAATTATGCGCTTGGCTTGTTTTTATCACGGAAAGGAAAATACAAAAGACTGAAGAAGTAAGTTATGGCTACTTTGAATGGAATTAGATTTAGTTGAGGAGTTGCTTGATTATGATATTCACCTTTGCATGGAAGTTCCTGTAAGTGACTAATTAGTACAAACCGGAAGTCCATGTGTCGTTACCTTCCTTCCTGATATTTCACATCAACTTCCGGTCTACGTGCCAGGCATGCGCAAGGGCGAATGTTTATGACAGCGCCACCTGGTTAGTAATTAAGGACGTACCTGAGGCTGCCGATAGGTGTGAGGAATGAAACTTTGGAAAAAAATAGGTAAAGAGAAGAGAAAAAAAGGGGCCAATGAGGGCATTTATCATCAAGGGCAGTGAAGGTCACAGGTACAAGTAACCTTAGTCTGAACGAGGTTTGAGGGTTCAGGGTCCAAATGGACATAACTCGATCGATGTACTCACGATTACATAGGTCAAATATGAATACACCTCTCATCCGGAAATAAACAAGTACAAGATGAGCTGATGTTGATGCAGCTGACAGAGATATTGCTTATCATACTTGGTTTCGTCGGAGTTCTTCTTCCTTGTGTGATCATTGGCAATTTGATAATTGTTGTCGATTTATGGCTAGCGACTTACAATGGATTTACTGTGTGTGTTAGTCATTCTGTTCCTGGTCAATTTTCACTGTCAGGCGCGTTGGGTTTCCTCCATCATCGAATTTCCTGGATGAGAGGATTTTTTTTACTCTGATAAAAATTGAGACAGAATATCCACGTTATACGGGCACGAATATTGGATATCGACCAGAAGAGAAACAGTTCCATCTACAAATCACTCATGTGTACTAATATCTGGCGACTGGCGATGATACATATATATTCAGGTGAAAGGGGGGAGGGGGGGACTAAAGATAGGTTGGATCGGTCAAAGATATTAGAGGAGGGATTCTCTCATAAAGATATGTTCATTGTTTTACTGATGAGAGATCATTTGATTATCGGATGCCGCAGACGATTGTCAAATATCGCGGGGTGATATCAAATTGCCTTCACTGTACATAGTGGCTTAGTGGATATATACCCCGTGTAACTTTCCTCGCTTTTCTATCAGCTGGTCAAATAGATGTGAAAACAATCGTCACATCCAGAGTTTGGTCGGCTAATGAAGCTTTTAGGTCGTCTGCTGGCATAACCTCATGATACACCCGCGATATAGAAGCTTAACTCCGTTATTTATGGTAAATAACTTTCTTTAGTATGATACCATTGTCTATAAGGTGAGACATGTGTCTTTTCAAACAAATTAATAATCAATATGATGTACGATTCCGGTTTCAGATCAGATTTTATTAAGCACTAATCAACCTTATTGTAGAATATTCTTTATATTACTTTTAGTATGGGCAGGGATTAAATAGTTGTTATGGTATGGTAACTATGGTAGTGTTTGAGACTGACTGCTGTCCATGACTTATTTGAACTGTAATCAGTTCGCGTTCGTCAACTCTATTGTCCCCTAAACAAGAAGCTCCGTATTTACAGGTGCGAAGAACAATAGGCGTTGTCAGCCGGGATGTTACGAGAACATTAATGAGATGAACGACTGTTACTCTCCTGTCTGACACTTCTGATCATTGAAGCAACTTCCTCCAATACTTCTGCCACAGCCTCGTTCTTGTCTTTATTTGTTAACGACCAGCATGCAACACGGCACCATTTTTTTCTGGGCCACAGTTCTTTTATCGTTTATTGAAAACAGTTCTGATCATGCTGTTTAATTTCTATTCTGGAATTGTATAATTATGATGCAGGGGATCTGCTCGGGTGTTGAATGACCCGGTTGTTTGGAGTTAGTAGCGGTTAGAGATGCTCTCAGGAGCCTAACAAATCTTTAGGTTCCTTCTGTGTCGCACACGTGCAAATCTTAAACAAACACTGACAGAATTCTCAGCATCAGCGGTAAAGCAAATTCCAGCAGGTATCATGGGGCTCATATTCCTTCCTCAGCTACACGTGGGAAGTGTTCTCCCAGCTACAGATCCCCGCCGTCTCTGACAATTCTCCTCGAGTGGGGAGCTGTAAGATTTAACACGGCGGAAGTCACCTTTGACCCCCGGGATTTGTACGGAGCGCCACGAGGAATCACAATAGATCAGGAAGGGGGGGGGGGGGTGCTGATTCTAACAATAAACCCCTCACTGCTCCGATCCCCACTTTCTCTCCGCCAGTTTTATCACCACTCCTGATTTAAAACGCTAAGTGATTGACATTCACTAACCCTGCCACTGTATCACCGGGTACAAACTGGGAGGAGACCAGCTGATTTGAGAGATTAGTTGTGAACTCCTGCGTGGAGAGATGATGAATGTAATGATCGCGGCCAATGAGCTTCTGACAAAATCCTCAGTGCGGGACTCCTCGCACGTGCCAGGTTTATATGTGGCGGGAAAACTGCGTGATACTAGTCGAATGCTCGGCCTTAGTTTGTAATGTCGGTAAATACTTAACGAATCATGCTGGACACGTGAGGCGAGGGAAGGTGTGTGTGAGTTGGGACGGGAGGCAAGCGCTTAGCTGGGAATCTAACACATGTTCTAACTCTCGCGTGATCTCGCACAGTCAGTAACTCTCGCGTGATCTCGCACAGTCAGTAACTCTCGCGTGATCTCGAGCTGTTAGAGCGCGGGACGCGTGAACTCGGCGCTCCACAGACAGCAGACGATCCCAGTTTCCCGCCACTGAGAGAATTGGCGCAAAGTCCGGCGCAGGAGGTCGTCTGCTCCCTGAGTATCTGGTTAATCCTCCCAGAACCTTATGAATGGATGACAAATGAGAAGAAGATACTCGATGTCCTTCCGTCAGAACAAATTTGTGCTAGATAACGTGCTGACGTCCGAGTAGCTTAGCTCACGGATACCTCGGGCTGCTGTAATCACAGCGAACTCCTTGCCTTTCCATGGGGGACTTATTCCCCCTAATGTTGCGCCCAGAGGACAATTCAGTTTGAATTAAAGAACAAAAGTATCGCACATGTATATCGGATTACCTCGGATACAGGAAATATTTCCCATGCAGGGGTGGACAGCTACAAGATGGACATCTCCACAACACTGACCCTACTCCTCCTCTTCTTGCTGTTTATGGAAGGTCAGTTTGTTTTTTGATAAAATACATTGCTGGAGGTTTGTTTCAAAACGTTCTCCATTGATTGGTTGGGTTAGAAAGTAGAAACTTTAAACGTTTGTCGCTCACCCGGATGTTTTTCCTCGGGATTAACACATGTTTGGTCAGAATAAGTTATCATTGCGTCGCAATCAATTGCAAGTGATTAATTTGGTCGGGGTCATTGTCTGCAGTTATAGCGAGATCAGCTTACTTCTCACATAGGCTCCCGAAATTCACTTGCGGCTATCACATGACTAGAAACCATTATCTGGGGTATGGGGTGGGTTGCTGATAAAGAATACAGATGAATTATTCCGCCTCATCATGCAATATTCCATGTATTCTAAAATTATGTCCTTGAATAATGTTGCTGATCTACAAAACATAAATCCTCTTTGAATCCCATCCATTGTCAATCTCGATTATGTAAAGCTCGTTTTTTATTACCAACAATGGAAAATGAATTTAATTATCTCCCCCTGAGCATGGCAGGAGATTTGGCTTTTGTCATTCAGATGTGGCATTGATTCCCAGTTAGATCCCAGGTCCGGGGGAAGCACGCTCCATGGAACCCGGTGAAAAGACTCTCAGCATAGCATGCAGATTCGTGTGTAGTTAGAGAGGCAGCAATGTACAACCTGTGGCATTCCGAATTCACCTCACTTAGTAACACCTAATTCTGGAATATTCACCGCAGGAACAACTCTTGCCCTAAACCTCGTTGATTATTCTGCTCTTTTCCAACGATATGTTAGAAACATTTCCTCCTCGTTGTTGGTTTAATCTCATCTGAGGTATTTAACAGATTCCTCCGTGAACTGATCTCTGAAGTGTCCTACCTCAATGATATAATGTTACTCATTGATGCCACATTACTATCAGATCATGATCAATTATCGTTAGATCATTGATTCCATGAAGACACATTTTTTTGTGAAAGTCTTGTTAATCTAATTGTCAACAAATCTGTTCGCCTGGACATTGTGATGAACCGCGAACATCTAACTGTCCTACACCACAGTGGGTGGATAACTGCGGAGGTTTCCATCAATCCTACTCAACTCAGCCGGCCTTGAGCAGCTCAGTTTTATCACTTAAATACTCAGTGATGCATTGACTCGATGCCCAGCGGGAGCAATGATAATATCAATAAGCCTCGAATAAATGCAGAATTGTTATAATAAGCTCAGCTATAATAGAGAATTGTTATAATTCGGTTGCAGTTTTGACTCCCATCCTGCTGATGATTTGAGAG
>JAXGGS010364163.1:0-12958 GCA_035585475.1 Armandia brevis
AAAACTAACTTTGTTAAAATGAAACACACCTTTGAGTCAGTGCCGGCATTTTTTCGCATTCCTGTGCTGACAACCACTTCATACAAATATTTGTCTCCTAGCACGTTATCTGGCATAGGGGTGACTCCCAACTAAGACAACATATACGTATTTAAATTCCATTTACCTTTATTTTTAATTTAAGTTATTTACAAACTATAACATACATTTCAGTGCATCTACAAATGCAGTCTCATATTCTTGAGCTCACCTTGAGGGTATCTTTTTTATCTTGTCTCCTGGCCCAGATGGCTACAAGGATATATACTACTAATATCAGTATCTCGGTGATGTAGAGTGTCGGGTTTTTGAAGAAGTCCATATTGGAGAATACGTAGGCAAAGTCGATCTTGTTTGGTTGCACAGCCCAACTAGATCCGAAACCGGTTAAATGGTTTGTTGTGCAGACGGTCGTTTCTGGGTCAGATTCTTCGGCATACTACAAGGATACGATATATATGTACATATACATGATTGTATCTTATGGCAACTCGCAAACTCCATTGTTATATTCCGCTCCTTGATCTTAGATTCATCTTACCTCCATTCCGTCATCTAGCCAAGTGTCGGTGTTTGGGTCGGAATAGAAACAGTTGGTATTGTCGGTAGTGACTGAGTAATTAGCCGTGAAATCTCCAACGATCTCATCTTTTTTCCTCCAGCTTCCATTCAGTTTATTTAGGTCAAGTGTTGCAAGATCAACAGTATCTTTTACTTCTCCAACACCAAAGAAATACTTTCCCGTCTTCTTGACCTTATATTTGATCCTATATGTGGCATAATTTTGAACCCAGCTGGAGGCCAAATCAGAGTCATATGAAACGGCTCTCGGGAGAAGGAAAAGTTCTTCTGCTCCCAGGAAATGAGTCACGTTACCATGACGACCGTATCTTAACTCAACTAGGTACTTAACAGTGGGGTCCTCCGTTTTTATTGCTGAAATCAAAATTTGATCCTCATTTGTAAAGGTAAACTTAATGCATAATTATGTATTCATCCTGTAATAAGCAAAACACATTATTGATATTAGCAACTTACCAAATATGATATAGGATCCAGTGCGTGTGACATTTACACTTGAGTACATTAGAGGTGCGACGCTGTTCTTCATAGGTTCTGTGTTCACAAAGTTAAAGGCATCCTCTGGGTCAGCAAGCTTTCCTGTCGTAAAAGTAACAAAATTAGGGTGTTACGAGGTCATGATACTGATAATTAATATATTGGTTTCATGCTGCACAGTTAACGAAGAATTCCCTAATGTGTGAGTATGTCACGTACTTTTATCGGCGTTCGGGAGTGAGAATCTGATTCGTTTAGCTGCGTTTTTGATGTTGTGCTTCTTGCCATTTTCTTGTATGAACTCCATTTCCAGGGCGTGATTGTCATAGGCAACCTTGGCGTATTTGTCGTACGCTAAAGGACTGTTCGGAGTGGCCACGGCCTAAATTAAAAAACACACTTTAATATACACATTCAGGCCTTGTTACAGAATATTATGATTAAGATTTACTCTGTATTGAGTAATTAGGTAAATGGAATACGATAATCTCATAGTGACACTCACCATGTACCCTAACGGTTCTGTATTTTTACATGGTCCACTTGTTTTGATCGTACACCAGTCGGTTGGGAATTTCACCTTCGATCTGCCCTCTGTCCTCCGCTTCCCCACCACCTTGTCAGCAGAGTTCTTAGCAACGGTTAAGCTGCATCTCCTGGTGACAATACTGATGTCCTCCTCTCCGTGGACTTGTTTTCCGTACACGAGATTACCGACAATGTGTGTCGCATCTCTGATGTCTGTTGTGATGGCCGGATCAGCGGCTCTCTGCACGTATATACTAGTCTCTCTATCTAACCCACTGTTGCCAGCACCGCGACCCAAATTGTCAAAGTCTGTACGAAACGCAGGTCAGATATCAGAAACAGTGGTTCTATATAATATTTTCATAGCGGAAATTGTATTAATTGTCATTTCATTTAAAAGTAAAATTTTGACGCGCGTGATCTACTTATTGTCTGAGCCGAAACCACTTTATGTACATTTTTGTACATGTGTATGCCTTTAGACTATTAAATCATTATCAAATATATTGTAATAAAGGCATCATATGTTATATTTCTCTTACTTTCTCTGCTGCTCTCAAGATCCGTGTCGTATTTGTGCAGAGGATCGTTCTTCCCACGCTCTTGGTCGGTTTTACATGGAAACTGTTTGTTGCTAATTGCGGCCTGAAAAGCAAATTGGTTAACATAAAATGTTACCTGTATTCATGCATGCTTTTCAAATTACACGGCACTCAAGTGTCTATGAAGTTAATCCCTCAGAAACACTCGTCACAACTATGACATAATATAAATGTTACCTCCTGGGCGTTACCAAGGAAACCCAGAATAGCATATCCTGCTGAGACAATATCTTCCTTCGAGCTCTCGTCAGCCACATAGGCAAGGGTGTCGGCCATATCCTTGGCGCAGCTAGAAATGTCTTTCTGTAAACGCATCAAAACACAACCACATTCAATTAACCAGTTCTACACCCTAGTTCATTTATTCCTATAATACAAACAACATTGTACGTGGGCGATTTGTCCGACGATCAATCACCTATTGATCCAGCTGACCTATTGGAAGTGGGACCTGACCCATATTAGAGGAGGACCAACTGTATTTGTTACCCCAGTTATAACCCAAATATTTCAAATACATAAAGACTCGAGACACAATGTATAGATATGTTTGTTGCGTTAGTCTATACATTTGGAAGACATGTAGTTACCAGAGCCTGCAGTGTGAGCTCGTCTGTGGAGTCGGTGATGGCCGTCAAAGCGGTTGCTGCTAGCGTTATCGACGGCAGGTCAGATTTAGTTACAAAGCTCAGGGTTTTCACCATCACCTCCCGATCCTGAGTTATCAAAAACGAAAGTTACCCAATAAAAGCATAACATATATGACTTGGTCAAATATAGAGGTGTAATTCTTGATGTCTTATAGTTAGAATAAAATATTTAATATTAGAGTTAAATCGCTACTATTAGTTCTGTGCACCTGAGCTCGCTGGTCTCTTTGATTCTCAAATTGCTCCATCCTTTGATCAACGGTCAGTGGTCCGTTATACTGTAAAACACATTTGAAAATTGGCACTGGCGGTATCTCAGAAGTACAATGTACCTGCACGCCTGAACTAATCAATTTACACCTGCTTGACTAACAAATGTAGTAGATCTTACTGTGGCTGGCGCCTCATTTTGCTCCCACGTCGCCTCCTCTCCGTAGCCATAGGATTGTCCAAACACACTTACATCCAACTCAGCAAATCCTGGGGATGACAATTAAGTTCCGGGGGTGTATGAATCAAAAATGATTGTAATTCATATGTATTTGTATTTTGTATGGTACCATACAGGAATCGAGGTATATGGGCAAACTTGAGCCATTCTCGTGTCTTATTTCTAAATTACCTGTTTTAGAATTCTGCCTTTTCTGATTAAGCAGAGACCCGTAAGACATAAAGTCATTGCACGTCTCGTGTATATTAGCTTCACTCACTCGTCTCAGGAAGACGGAGGTTTCTCCCGCCGTGTATTCACTTGTTAGCGTATCGAGATCAGCCGCTGGTAGAGGTCGAACCTTCATGATAAATATAATTATATATGTTAAATTTAAATACAGACAATGCATATTGTTTTACAAGAATAACATCTTAAGCTGCGTGTGATATCTTCAAGAGCATTAACAAACCTTGATTTTCCCGATGAAAAAGGTCGCCGAGGCATCTCCGGAGTCCATTATCTTTGCGTACAAATCAATTTGGTTGTCATCGTAATCCGGACCGTTAGGTAACTTAAGGACTGTTCTCCTCCCATCTCCAAAGGCCAAATATCTCTCCCTATTGTCATTTTTAAACTTTCCTGTGACACAATACGTAGAATTGTTGCATATCGATGAAGCAACAAATTCATTAAACTGGAGAGCACTTATATATTACACATTTTCAGGAAATATTAATAATTTTCAATTAGAAATGATTTGGTTTTGAAAAGACAATCGTTCTTAACTTACCATAAAACTGATATCTTTTAATGCCATCAGTATCCGTCCAGTTGGTACACGAGATGGCGAATTCAGTTTTCATGTTGTATCCTTCTTTTGGCTGTATGTCACATGATCCACCACTGGGGATGGTGTTCACGTTCACGATGATATCTGCCTGTCCTATGCTGCCATCTGGTAAAGTCGCTTTCAAGCTCATCCTGTATTTATCTAGTCCCCTCCATAATACATATCCATCGCTGAATAATGTAGGACTGACGGAAATCTCAGATGTATTGGGGGCTAAAAATATACAATAGAAGGTTTGCATTGTTTGTGGAATTTAACTAAATAATCCACGGAAATAGTCACTGATATTGCCAAATATTGATTTGCAATTATCATTTGCAATAGAGTAATCGATTGGTCTCTCACATGATGTGATGTACTGTGCGAACTCTGTGATCTCTAACCACGCCCCGTTAAGGCCAGCTCTGTACATCTTCCAATTAAAATCTATGTCAGCTACATCAATATCAGCCTGAACCACGCCCTTAAGAGCCATCCTCATAGAGGGATTCACTTGTAATCCGTCAATGTCTATCGTAACAGACTCATCCTTTGGTCTATCGAGAATATAGTTAATTAGAATAATATCATTTTAAATGATAATCAACATAACTACTATCCTTTTTCTCATCGCTAAGAGCCTGTGGCGTTCAAAGACGCCGAATTGCACAATAAAACACCAATCGTCCATCTCATGTGTGAGTAGAGTTGATGGTTTTGTAATGAGGACGTACTGTTTTTATAATCTTACCCTATGGTGACGACAGGTGGAGTTCCAGGTACCACATACAATCTGACTGAAGCTGTATCGGACCTTCCCCCTTTACCGACTATGACAGTGAACTCGTAGGTCTCGTTCTCGTGCATCTGTACTGTGTTAAACTCCAACTCGGCAGCGTTAGTGTTAACCCTGCCAGGCCCGTCCTTAAAGCATCCCCCGTCGTCAGGGAAAGTGTGGGCGTTAAGCAGAGTTTTAGGTGTCGATGGGTCAGCGTCTGACCAGGTACCGTCAGGGTTAGTGGGCATCTCCTCGTTAACTTGACGACAGTACCACTTAAAACTGTCAAAGGCCTGTAGACACAATATAGAAGAATACACCTTTGATTGTCATTTTGCTACTTCTAAAGTGTCAAAGCTAATTCAAATATTAACAGTGATGCGTGTATTATTTTGATGTCAATTAGAATTAAATACATTGCTCAATAGTTAACGCGGACTATACTAAGGCGCAAAGAATAAAAATATATTTTACCGATGAATTATGCTAAACAAGTATCTACTCACCTGATCTTCATTCGTCATTAGATTCATATCTCTTGAATAGCTGCCTGGTTCCAACTTGACGTTCACACCATGCCCAGCGTTTATCAATGACGTTCCTCCTAACGTCATGAGCGCACGTATCGGGGAATCGATTATCTCTACGTAAGTAGTGACGAAGGACTCAAAGTCTTCTTTAAGGGAGCTATGATCCATGGAGACAGTAAACGTGAACCTGTATAAGCCTAAATCTAACTCCCTCTTTCTGATGGCCATTTCTGTATTTGTATCTGAGTTTACGGGGTCAACCGTTTCTAATACGTCATCGGTGGATGAATCAACTTTTTCAATAACCCACTTCTTGCTGTTGGTCATTGTTAATGCGCAGAGAAGCTTAATTTTTGCCACCACAGAAAACGAATCCATCCTCATGACCTATTAAATCAATGGAGAGAATGTATTTAGTATCTATCAGTTGTTATATATCCCAATGAGATTCATTATACCAATTATACAATATGATCTTATCGTTAAAAACACTTTGTAATAGATTATCGAGTGTACAAGAAGAGTATACAATTATATATACCTGTCGATAGTCGGAATAGAAATCCTTCGGATCTTCTATAGTGAGATATGGTTCACTACAATCTGCTTTGGAGACCACGTACGGTTCCTCGGCGTAATCGTCGCTCATATAACTGTATCCATTCACCTTCAGAATGTAGTTACCTGATGATGAAAAATGACATATATGTACAAAAGCATTTGTCGTTTCAAATGTAATATTTGCACCAGCAGCTCAGGTAAGAGATCATGGAATTGTTGCCATTGACAACTTTAATTGATATGCAGTTACCTTTTTTCTTGATGGTGTGAGTCACGTTCATTGGGTTTGAGATTGGACCAGCAATTTGATTGATGCCATGCGTTGTTTTACATGCCGGATCAGTCGTGTAAAGCTCCTTCTAAAAGAGAAATTTAAGTAGTACCGCTACATGGTATACGATCAGTGAAAACAATACAGTGTCTGATCAGTTGAATTCGAAATTAAATTGGTTCAGCAGTGCTTTAGTAATGCCGATGTTAGGTTCTAATTCAAATTATGTACCTCTGTTCCATCGTCCCAATCTAGTATGACGCAGGCGTCCGAGCCGATATCCTCGAAGCTCAGTGTCACCAGTTTCTCCTCTTTAGGTTCCGAGTTACCGTACTCAGTTATCTGTATGCCGGCTACCCCCTTCTTTATCTCTACGACCAGTGATACATTCTCACTCTCTAGGGGGTTGGAGGCCATCACGTTCACGTCATAGATTCCCTCCACCAGGAACTTCATGTTGGCTGGTGATGAATCGTGAGAACATCGCTGTATGGCCAAACCATCCCTGTGTACGGCGTCGACAAGATAATTCACGATGGTTCCTATCAAATATCAGGTAAATGGTCAAATGAATCGATATACATGTTTTAAATTGAGCGTAGTCGTAAAGTTACACATATTTTAATTATAAAGGGATATGTCGTAGTTTACAAGGAATACAAACAATTATATCAGTATACATATGTAATTTGGCCTGGCTGATTTGAGTTACATATCTATTGAAATAGTTGTGATTTTGTACATCATTATGGTCCCTCACCAGTTGTATGTTGAGTGATAAAGTAGACGGGTCTGTGAGCTGGGAAGATGCTGTTGCTGGCACCCATGCCCTCGATAAGAGGTCCATCACGTGGGTGTTTGGGCTGCCATTTAGCCGACACCGTCACTCCACTGATAACTTCATAAACTCCGGTCTGTCGTTTATCAAAAATAAAACAAATCAGCTAGATCAGTCTGACCTCATAATTATTTTAATATTAGTTATTCGGTTGAATATCGCCATCTTGGTGTATGATGTTTTAGAACGCGTACCGTGATGATCTTGGTCTCTGTGGTAGCTAAGTTATAGATAGTAACTTGCGCCTGATAGTGGCCGTGTGTTGAGTAGGTATGTGTCCAGTTGTGTCCAGCTATGGCGTCATATGGCACAGGACCGATTGTGGTACCATCTCCCCAGGAGACGAGAACATAAGCGTCGGTTGGTGGAGTCTTCAGGGGATCTATGTCTACTGTCAAACCGGTCGAGCCTTGGCGAAAAAAAGAGGAACTAATTAGGTCAACTTAATTTAGGGTTAACGAACAATAGAATTACTATAGTTTCAACCTGAATGAGATACTAATTGCTGTAGGTGTCGGTCTGATTCCATTTAAAATCGAATTCAGGTATGGGTAATTTAGCACTATGTTTGAAAAATATTTTGAATAAATGCAATCACCTGGGGGGAAGACAGCTGGTGATGGAGTAGTGATGATGAAATCATCTATGGTGACAGGGTTCTGTGAGTGTAGTGTGTAGTAAATAGTTGTGTTTCCCAGTGGATTGACAGCCAATACGGCTATAGTGTAAACTTTTACCACTGAATAGGTGTGTGTCGCTTCGTCAATAGACCATGGCGAATCTCCTGTAAACATATACTTAGATACCGATCGAACAATTATGATGGAAAAATATGGATTTGTCCTCACCATTTTCAGACGCAATAAACTAAATTTTAATTTTCACAATTATCAATTCCACGTTCTTACCGACTCTGGCCCCGACAACATCAAAACCACTGTCAGCCGGGTCTCCGTGATCAAAGTTCCAGTAAAGAGTGACGTCATTTCCCTTGTCCATGGATACGCCGACAGTGATTTCTCTGCCGACAGCTGCGTGCGCCGGGTTCACGTGCAGAGCGAGATTACACACCGGTACTACTATCGTCACAGTTTCATACAACATGACGTAACTGATGACGTTACTGGCGTTCACCACGACGTTATAGGTCAGAGAGTCGTTGTACGTGTGTGAAAATACGCGCGTGGGGTCGTAGAGGACACCCTTGACTCGTGTTCCATCTCCATAATCAACTTCTAGGTAAACATCGCCGGCAGGCGGGGTCCCTTCTGGCTGTACTTGGAAGTTTACTGTCCCATAACTAAAATATGTTTATAAGTTCAGTCAGTTTGTCTTAGACCAGATAAACATGCGAGTCAACGGTGTGTAAATTCAATGGGGCAGCTATAGCAGTTATACATGTTATACATGCTACTCATTCAATTATCAAATCTACACTGTTTAACACAATATTTCATGTAATACTAGCAGCAAATGCATAACGTTTATCAGTTTATGATACACGCTAGCGATGGACAAGGTGGATAGTACGGCTATCTCAGTTATTTTCTCAGCCGTGAAAGGTGCGTTAGGGCATATCCCACTCCGGCCACTACGGAGTGGGGTATGAAATCCGGGGATAATCTTATGACAGGTCCCCTAGGTAATTATTTACCAATTATATGGTCAGCCCCAGAACAAAGGACTACCTTCCGTCCCCATGTTTACTAACAAGATTAAGACCTTTCCTAATCCGATTAGTCTCCTGTTCTTAATATTTCCCACGATTGGAAATCCCTTATTTTTGATATTATGTCATAAATAGAGAAGAGTTTTCAATAAATTTTACATACTTACGAATACCATAATTGGGCACAATTTAGTAGTTAAATTTTATGAATTTGAACAAATTTAGTCATCATGACTAATTAGTGGTGTCAAATGACCGACCACTTCTCCTCCCATTGTTTGCCTATATAGTCGCACCTATGCAGTCTCCCGGGAAGGGATAAGCTGCCAGGGGACCAAACTAGCGTTAATCTACCCAGCTAACGCAACTTTCACGTCATGTCGGAATGAAAGTATAGTTATAGTTAATAGACTGATACAGTTACATGTACCCGAGAGTGATAAGTAATAAATGAAACCGACCCATCTACGAATGGGACAGGTGCATCACTGATGAGTGTAAGGTTCTCCAGTCTAGCCAGCACACCAACCGTGAAAAAGTGGGGGTATTCTTTTAGGTTGTTGTTGATGAGAACAGTAACATTTATTATACCGGGCTGCTGGAACACGTGGGGCTGAAAGTAAAATAACTTACAGTATAATATCAATTGGTTTGATCACAATTCACCCCGCTTGGTGCGAATCGGGATGTTTATTTCTACTAAATAGATTATAAATATTGCTAAATTTACACACGTACCTGTATGATTGGGGTCCCAGGCCATTCCACCCCGTTGCCTATGACGTATGTATCATTGGCGCTACCATCGTTCCAAATAAAATTCACTTCTACACTGGACCCTGAGTGTACATAAGAGACACACTTATTATATACATGTATATTCATACTTCTATTCGTAATACGATTTTCATATAAGTTCATAAGAATTTAGATAATTTGTACCCGAATCCATGTCCACTGTGAATGTTATTGTCTCCATCCTCAGAATTTCTATATCTCCTGTTTTGTCAGCGGTAACAGTTAAGCCCGAGATAGGCGTATCTACTGTGTAATTCATACTGATTGTTTCTGTATCCACGGGATTTGTTCCTGTTAACGTCACCAAGTATTGCCCAGCTGCTATCATTGGCTCTAACTATATAGTAGTAGTATGCAAATGAATATGTCGTACTCGTTCCCGAAGTGTCGTACTACTCACGCAGGTCAATATGGTTTATTGAATCTTTATTAATTACGTCACTGGAATGGCTTACATTTGATTGGCCAGTCCAGGTGGCCTGATCCCACGAGGCGACGACGACGGTCGGATGTCCCTTGAACGTCAGAGTCCAGTCAGCGAGAGGTACAGTTCCCAGGTCAGCGGTCCAGCTGATGACGAAGTCTGCTTCAGTGCTCACCGTTCCTACGGCGTCAAACTGTAGGTTTACTATCGGATGTCTGCTGGGTAGTATCATATCGTCGTAGGCGAACGAAACTTCATTCGAGCAGTTTACCGCCACTGTATTGTCGCTTTCAGTAGTGTAGTTGTGCAGTCTGGAATGTATAAAGGTCATATACTACTGACACGTTTATGATATAACTACTTAAGTTTAAGAGAGACTGATGTGCAGCACTGTAAACTGGCTTACATTGAGGATTGTCCCACTACTGTGATCAGTTCGTTAGTAGTAAACGTTGTTGCGTCTCCCATGTTCCAGACGCAAGAGTAGTCCGACCCATTAGTGAGGGAGGCGTTCACCTGGTGGTTAGCGTTTACAAGAGCAGCGTCAGCAGCCAGGGTCACCGTGCCCATCTGGTAGTTTAAATCAAATAATTGTCATTTTGTGATTGCACACTCAGTAATTACTAATGATTGTCATGCAAGAGGCTAAATATAACATACAGACATGTACTTGTAAAGAAGTAATTGAAGAAGCAGGTACAGAATAACTAATTATAAACATTCTAAACACAGCTAATACAGAGATGTTGGACCTGAAGTTAGTATAATTAGAACGCAGAACGACTGTTGCTTACCTGGTCTTGTATTACTAGTGTAGTGACGTTGTTTTTGTCAGATATTTTGTTGTAAGCTCTGACGTAGACGGAGTAGTTACCCCTAGGGTTGACGTTAAAGGTGGCAGTTGGCACGGTCGTGTTAAAACTCTGCTTTACTGTATTAGTATCAGCGTGTGTGACATTCCACTCGTATGTTATATTAGAGCCTAGAATTAAGTTGACAATATACAATGTGTTTTGACATTAAATAATCTATGTATAACATAATGTTTGAAGGTACGTGAAAATGCGATTTCGTTACCTTTCCGTGTTAATATCAATAAGTCATGGAATTAATTGAACATTTGAATTTATATCATAGTATATTGTTACCTGTATGTGGCTGTAGTGTACAGGTGAATGAGTTGGACGTGGCCCAGTATAACGGACACTCGGGTATAACTATATCGATACCGACTTGTGCTGACACTATAGTTGAGTTAGATGCTGATCCGGTTATATAGTCGTTTGTTGCAGTTACCTGATTTTAAAAAAGTGTCCGTCGTCAAAATCATAAATGACCATTTCTTCTTTAAGTTGCACTAACACTAATCTTGCTCCTCCATTTAAGGGCATTTGTAAGATATTATTTACCGTGAGTGTGTAATCATTAGGCGCTGTGAATGTATGGAACACCCTGAGCCATGTTGATTTGGTCGCATGTCCTCTGGCTAAAACTTTTAACGGTTGTGTGTTTGTTGGTGTTGGTCGGCCGATTGCAGGTACCACCGCTCCTACCCCTGTCTCCAAATCATCCCCTACTTCTCCGGGGTTTAAGGGTCTTGTTCCTACTAAAGCTTCGCCAGCGCTGATATAGACACCCATTACATCTCCGGCAGCAACCTGATAAAGGTATCTTACTGATTAGATTGTAACTAATATTTTTCAATTCTCAATTCGGTGACGCACTATAAATAGTGTTGTGTTAAATTAAGATCCTATGACTTACTGCTATCCCTTGGTCACTGACATCGATGTAGTTCCATTCCTGTATGAGACCTGTTTGGGGAATAACAGCTTTTACATTGTAAGGTGAGGGCCTGCTCACTGATCTGTCTGGATCTGAGCAGGTTCCTGAGCTCATGGCGCTCTCAGGAACACATTCTTTATACGCCGGACAGTAGACATCTGACGCAGAACACGTGTCTGTAGCGCAGGCTCCACACTGGTTAGTCTCCTCACAATATGCTCCACCACAAGATGGTGACAATAACTATAATAACATATATTCGAACATCAGTCATAGTGGATTAACTCTGGGTAGTATTTAAATCTAGTTGAAATATGTGGCATGCAACATTAAAGATCATATTTAAGTCCACGGTACGTTGTGATATCAATCAGTGCATGGTATTTTGTCAACAATAGTCATGCATATGTTGTGGCACATTCATGAATTAACCATACTTTGCTTACCAGAAAGTGCAGGGTTCCAGCTGTGCCGGTGTCGTTAACAAACACTTCTACAGCATTCAGATCTCCGTCTTGGGTGAAATCTTCAGAGAAGAAATAAATAGCGTCTGTGTTGCCAACTGGAGGATACGTCCCATGCTGTGGTATCGCAGTACCAGAGGTGTCCCAGGTCGCATCTAACAGATGAAAATTCACAATTTTAATTAATGTAAATTGTGGTTTGAAATGCTCAAGATATTGATAGCGACGCGATCTACATTTATACATAAATCAATCTTTGTTAAGATTATTATTATTACTTTATGGGCCACGGTGACATCGAGATTTATGTTAAAACTATTAGTAATTATTTAGAAATTACCATTTCTTCTGGGCCTATAACCTATTGGAAATAAAAACTTTTGTGAACTTATACCTGGGATAGGAAAATCATCTAATATCCCATCTCCGTAGTTGATGTCAGCTCTCATTCTATTTCCGACCCTGATGCTGGCGTTACACTTAAATTCTTCTCCAACAGCAACTACAGGAGGACAGTTGACTGTTACATCCTCAGCTGGAGCCTGAACTAGTACCGCTGTACTCACTTTCTCCTGAGAAAAACACACACAAAATAGCTGAATAGTTTGCTGAAGTAAATATTTAAAATATCTTATCATATGTGCCATTATTTATAGTAGTTTTCGCTTTTCCAACTTAGCATTGAGCTGTACTGATTCTA
>JAXGGS010364274.1:0-12955 GCA_035585475.1 Armandia brevis
GGACCATCATTAACACCCACTATAAATATGGTAGCCAGCACCTCGTGCCTCATTCAGACTAATTCTAAGCACAAGACTGCAGTCTGACCATATTTTAGATTTTCTTTATCCCGCCCGCCGCACCCGTTTTATAAGAACCCTTAAGGGTTTAAAGGGCTATGTAAAACTGTAGATTTTAATACTGTCGTGACGTAACTTTTGTATAGTCTAGAAATTCAGGTAAAGAGGAGCTCAAACATTAACGTCTCATTAACTGTCGTGAGCATAGTCACCACAGCACTCATGTCAAAACAGCATCTCTAGATTCCATGTACACCAAGAGCCCTGAAAATGCTGTAGTAGTATAGCAAGTAGTACCGACGAGCTCCTCGTAGACACGTGTAATTCATTTATGTTTGTTTAATTATGTTTTCTATATGTAATCAAGAATCAACAATCCTGTCAGTCATTGTCAACGTATTCTTAAACTTTAAATTCCATAGTCGTAATAACGAGTCTAAAGATCTCAGTAAACTGACAGGATTGTTGTGAATAATTGAGTTGTCTCATTACGCGAAATAATGCTCAAGATTTTTGTACGTTTATAACATTTATTTTACCAAAATAAAATAGTTGGTTCACCAGACATTCACATCTGCCTTCACGTGTCATGCTTTCATCTAGCATTTAACGTACACAAAGTGACATGCTTCACACATCACGATTTTTTAAGTATTCGTGTCCTCAAGATCTAGTATATCCGTATACCCCCAGTCCATGTGTAAGTGATAAATCTGGCTCACCTGACTGATTAAAATTACCATCTCTGTTGGCCGACAAATTGAATGTGTAAATAAAAACCTTTGGGTTTCTGCTAACAAAATCACATTTACGTGTAGTGATATGTATTTATTACCATTATGATTAATGATCATGACCTTTAATTAAAATAGAATAGACATATAACGTTTGCCGTCGTTTAAAGCCTAAGATTCACCATAATTAGCAGGGCCCGATCAAAAATCGTATTTTTGGCAGAAAACATGTTATATGTATGCCCAGAGTAAGTAGGTATTAGAAATGATATTTCATGATTTATTCATTTACTAAAGATCAATGGAATGTCCAATTATGAAAGTCCTGTTTCAAATGTCAAAGTTCGCTAGGCGATGATACAGGTAGGTATTGTGGTAATTATAATTATGTAATATATCAAGTATACTGCATTCAACATTTGATTATACAATCAATACTTGATTCATTAACCGAGGCAACTAAAACTCGGACAGATTTGTGTATAGATACAGCACATCATGTCATGATTATTGCATGTTTGTACTCACATTAAAAGATAATATACTATCTTATTCGAGTACTTCCGGTACCTGAATTTAGGCTAAAAGCGACCATATAATCACAGATATATAAGATGAACACATTGAAGTAAGACGAACCATATTGATAATTCAAAGAAGCGAAATGTTTAAATGTATGCTGAGTTCCTCAGAGCAGATGATGAGTATTCACCAGGAGGGAGTATAAGGTAACGGAACTCCGTAATTGGGTGTGTTGCCCGGGGAGTAATTTCCGAATCTAGGGGGAAACGAACGCTGCCCTTGAGGCATCCGACCAAACGGGGTGGTAACTTGATGTGTTTTCCGATGGTTGTGAAACTCCACGTAGTTACTGCCAGGAGATTCCGCTTTACGATGAGGTCGGTCGGTATAATAAGAGGGGAACGTGGCTGACTGATAGTTATTTGAGGAGCCGGAGTGTGGTTCGTGCGTCATGATGCCCTGGGAGTTAGAAGACGACCCCCCTTGCTGGCCGTTTCTATTTGTTTGGATCGGAACTTCATTGGCGAGATCACGGGCTAGTTTAGGGTCTGTGATTTCAGGTTTCTCTTTCGTCGGTGCTTTCGAACTTAGAGAACAAATGCGAAAGAATGACGTTAACATGACCGCTTTGTCATGAATGAGGTACGGTTAAAAATACAGCCGACTATTTCAAGATATTTTTGTACTATGATCGAATGCCTACTCTAGCTTCCGTTTGACGAGGACAACACCTATTACCACGATGCCGACTACACCTATCGCGATTAGGATTCCTATCCACGGCCAGTCCAGTTCCTGTGCTCCAGACACCACTGCTGTGAACAAGAGATGGACATTTATGAAAGCGCCCCTCAGTGGTACGATAGGGAAAGTCGTGCATGAAGCATTATAGTCAATATATATATTTCTAACCTTCTGGAGTATGCCCATTACGAAAAGTGAAACCTTGGTCACCTGTAAGTAAACAAAGTAATTATACTTAATCATCACAAAGTAAAAAAATTATATTTAACTTCCCCCAAAGATTTGCGGTTGCTCGAAATCGCTTGGACATGTAGTACAACAGTCTGAAGTTGGCACAAACCTGTAATAGGTCCCACGGTTGTCACCTTTATCTCTGTGGTGGTCGGGGATTCAGAGCTTATCACAGCCTGGGCGGGAATAAACAGAATCCCCCCGGGCATTTCAAATTCAGCAGGTCCGAACGAAGAGCTCTTGTATACATTCGTCGCAGGGTCTTTCCTGATTTCTTTTATGTGCCTGGCGTGTTAATCAGTGTCAGATTGATATATACAGGTTAGAACAAGATAACGCTAACAAACGGATTAACGGACACGCCGCTCACAGATATACGACTAAACACGAGTTAAAGGATTAACGGTTAACAATGGTCGTTAGGACCGAATCTAATTAGTTACATAACAAACCAATCGGGTATATATGGTTGATAATTATTGTATCGTATTGATTTCGTCTTGGCATATTGAAGAATAAACATATCATACTCTTGATATTCCCTTGTTGTACGGTTAGTAATACAGAGTCTTAACAGAGATCTTAAACGTTCTTATATCAGTATCATAAATAATCTATATTGGTAGCTTACATGTATCAGTATTAAACATTATATAATAGGTATATGTTGTGATTAATAAGGAATACCTCGAGTTCCAATCAGCTAGATAAAATGCTCCATCAAAGTAGGTCAAGTCAAAGAAGTGAACGCCACTAGAGTCCTCGTACAGAATCTCCTCGTCATCTCCGTCGTATGTCACCTTTACAATTTTGTTCAGTTTAGCGTCACACCAATACAAAAATTTGTCTGGAATTCAATATGAAACCAAACACTCAATATGAAATCAAACACTCAATATGAAATCAAACAATCTTAAAATATGTAAGTTTTATATTTCCGGTTAAGCAGTTATGTACCCACATATGCTACGAAAAGGCACACACATATGGCAACAATACTTACTCGTTTGATCAAGACTGAGTCCATTTGGCCAGACAGCAGCAGTATCAACGATGTCGAGTACTCCCTCTGAGATATTATCCAAATTGATTCGTCTTATCTTAGCCTGCGCACCCCATTCTGTCCAGAAAAGGTACCTATAAGGAGAGTATGTAGATGATACTTTTGTTGCTGAATAGGCGCTTTTGGGTTACCCATACATTACTAGCTGGAATACCTACCTGATCATAGGTAAAGTCGTCCGAGACTCAAGAGATTCATTAGACTCGATGTGAATATGTCTGGTAAATGACTTTAAGTTAGGTTTTATGCAAAACAAAGCAGAGTTAATTTATGTATTATTGGATTTACCTAGCATTGGGATCTATTGCTATCGCCCTTGGTTTGTCCAGTTTATCCAGAATATTAGCCCCTCCTCCTCCGCCCGAGAGGGGAATCCAACCGATCTCTCCTGAACCTTCGTCTGTATAATACAATCGGTTGTCCACTGTATCCACGGCAATACCATACACGTCAGACGATTCTGTAAATAAAATAAAATAAAAAACTGGTCAACATTAAAGAGCAAATCAAGATATGATGTAGAGGTACTATGGTTATCTATAATATGATCAATCAACCAATCGTATAAAAATATAAGACACCTGGAAATTTTGCAAAAAGTTTCGCTGTTGGATATTTAATATCTGACTCCCATATGCGTTGGTCTGATAAATCAGACCAGTAGATTCTTTCTGTTTCCATGTTATAGTCAACGGCTATAGGATTGTTCATCTTGATAGGAACGGCACTGATTTCCTCGTCCAATGTCATTCGATAGATTTCTTGCCTTCTGCTATCAATAACCAACAAGAAGGACGCCAGTAGCGAAGTCTCTAAAAAAAATTGTGATGGGCGATTGTATTATCGACCTGATATCAGCATAACATACATTTTAGTATGATGCATTGTACATGTGTAAGATGCGCGGCTGATAGCCGTACTCAAGTAAGTGCAACTCAGTCGCTCATCTTATTGATTGGCAGCTGTCAACCCAGTTGGCATGCTGACTACGGGGAGTGCGCAATGTGACCGGGATGCGTGCCAGGTGCACGGAACGACCACTGCGGCCCTGGAAATGAGTCCAGTACCACATGTACCCAATAAACACAGGAAAGTTGAATTAACGAAGTTTTATTGTTATATGTTGACTCTAAGAAGCCCAGGATTCTACATATAAAAGTTGCGAGCTAGCCAGAACGATCTAAATGATCGCAAACGGACTTGGAAACGAGAAAGGTCAGTAAAAACATGGCTGACCAATGGCCGATGGAAATCGCGATCACGCGATTGAGGCCCGTGAAGCAAGAGCAGCCGCGCTGGAAGAGGCAGAGCTACGGGCTTTGGAAAACATAATTCCAGAAGGAAATGAAATAGATCGGATTGCACAACACGTATATCGACCGCTACCGAATCTAAACCAGGAGGAGGAAGACTTCTTTCACGACAACCAGCACGAGCCAATCATCGTGGATGAAAATCTAGAAGGTGAGCCACAAATACTAGCCATGGATCCACAAGCAATGGAACGAATGATCCAAAGCATTAATCAGCAAACAATTAACATCGCTGATCAGAATCTGTTGGCTACGTATGCGGGCATCACCGGAAGATGCGATGGCTCGGCGGCGGATGCAATCCGAACTTGGATTGACAAAGTCGGACTCTGTGAAGGCCTAGGGGAGCCCGGGAAGATAAAGGTAGCGCGAAGAACAGCGGCGGGGGCGTTCCGAAAGGAGTTGGAGGATTTTATCACAAATTATCGACCGGACGAATGGGACCCGGCTGTTCCATGGGACGCCAACAATACACCGTGGGCGTTGGTGGTGGAACACATGACCCAGGCGTTCCTGAGCGTCGATGAGAAGGAATACATGCGCGGAAGACTTGATAGAATTAAGCAAGCTTCTGATACCATCTAAAACTACAACCCCAGGTTCCGAGCAATCGCGGATGTGGCTTACCCAAAGGGGTCAAACGGTCAGCGACACACAGAGTCCGTGAAAACGGTACTGAGCCGATACGCGAAAGGAATTTACCTCACACAGTACGCGAAGAAAATCATGGACAAACACCCCCTGTTCCTAAATCTTGCAGCAGCGATGCGTTTTGCGGTGCGGTTAGGGGGTGGGCAGGAACGATTCAACCGTTTGGGGAGAACATCGCGTCAGGAAGAGCCAATGGAGGTGGGAATGATTGACCTTCACCAACCAGCAGAAAAGGAGGAAGCGGTTCCGGCCATTACCTTAGACGTGGGTGCGGGAAAACGCATGGACACATTGATCAAGGCGTTGGGAACGCATGGCAACCTGTTGACATACAACACGGGAACTATGCGGGCGGACGCCGCGGCCGCGCTAAATGCGGCACCCATAGCTCTGGTAACCTCGACGGGAGGGAAAAACCTCCGTTATGTCAAAAACGGGGACCCAAAGAAGAGAGGGAGACCAAGGGAACGACTTCCGGACCGCAATGACCAGGGTGAACGGCTGTGCTACCGCTGCAAAACGTACGGACACGTAGCAACACATTGTGAAGCACCTAAGCCGTTAAACTGGCCTGCCGGTGAGTAGAGGTCCCACCTACCCGGCTGGACATGGACAGGGGGGACCAACGCTTGGGATTACCGTGCGGGGATGATTTAATGGCTCTAATCGACACGGGAGCCCAAATCTCGTTAATGGACTATGCGGCATATCGTGCGATTCAAAGCTCGGCCCGAACGGTATACCCCTTGCAAGCTACGCGTGTGCAGCCACATTCGGTAACAGGAAACACCCTTGTGGTTGTGGGAAAGGGAGTGATAACAGTTAGCGGATTACCCCCTCAAAGGTACGTGGTAGTACGTAATCTCCCCTGCCCGATTATTTTAGGAGCAGATTTCTGTGAGCGATATAATGTAACACTGGACTTTGTTAAGAAAACAGCTCAGGTCGACGGATATGAGTTATATGCTCGAACAATGCGACCTCAACCGTCTGTGTTATCGGTATCGCTGGAATATGCTGACCTAATGAAGAAGTTCCCAAAAGTGTTTAGCAGAGGAGGGTTGCCGGGAAAGGCAGTCGGCGTAAAAATACAAATCAAAACATAAGGACGGCCAATACGGCAGCGGCCGTATCACCTCCCAATGAACAAACGAGCTGCTGTGGAGGCGCAGATAGAAAAGCTTTTGAAAGAAGGTGTAATAAGACATTCCATGAGTGATTGGGCGGCCCCGGTAGTAGTCGTCCCCAAGAAGGACGGCACTTATCGGTTGTGCATTGACTTCCGTCATTTAAACGCGGTAACGGTCAAGGACTCCCATCCGCTACCTAACATTAGGGACATCTTCGATCATTTGCAAGGTGCGTCGTACTCAGCCTCTTGGATCTGGTTAGTGGCTATCACCAGATTGAGATGCATCCGGACAGTTGCCACGAAACAGCTTTTGCGTGCCACTTGGGACTATTTGAATATGTGCGAATGCCGTTCGGGTTGGCTAACGCACCTTCAATGTTTCAACGATACATGAATCATGTGCTCAAAGGACTAATCGGAAAGGGTTGCTTTGTCTATCTCGATGACATAGTGATTTACGGAAGAACATGATACAAACTTGTTGGCAGTCTTTGAGCGCCTCAAAAAGAACCATTTACAAACCAAACCCACTAAGTGTACCTTGGGGGTGCGGTCGCTAAAGGTTCTCGGGGACGTGGTAGATGAACACGGCATACACATGGACGAAGAGAAGTGTAAGGCCATTAGTAAAATGCCACAACCAACAGACCCGACGGAGGTGAAGCGGTTCATGGGGGCATGCAACTATTACAGAGATCTGATTCCAGGATATGCGAGGCTAGCGGCACCAATCACGGAACTTACGCGAAAGTCCGTGGAATTCGTCTGGACGGAGCAATGCGAGAAGGCCTTTAGCGCCTTGAAAAAGGAGTTACGGTCCGACCACTGCGTTGCATACCCAGAGGTGAATAAACCTTACAACCTGTACACGGATGCGTGTGACTACGCAATGGGTGCGGTCCTAACGCAAGAAAGGGAAGATGGGAAACAATTGGAAATCTACTACATCAGTCACCAATTCTCCAATGTATAGAAGAGGTGGGCCACCATCGAACAGGAGGCATATGCGGTCATCTACTCCATTGAAAAGTTGAGACCGTACCTCTGGGGATGTCCGGGCGTGAATGTTTACACGGATCATAAACCGTTGCTGGCTCTGTTTACTAAACAGATGAAGAACACCAAGATCCAAAGATGGGCCATCTTACTCGCTGAGTACAGGGTGACCATACGTCAGATATCCGGGTTCCACAATCTCCGTGCTGATTTCCTGAGTAGACTGCGACATGAGGCCGCACCGGACTTGGGGATTTTTGTGGTGGATGCCCACGCCAGCCTAACTTACCCTGGCTACGACGACTCCCCTAGCACAGATACCTTAGAGGTATTACGCTTCGACGGAATCAAGGACGAGCTACTGAGAGCCGAGCAACTCAAGATGGACAAGGAAACGCTGAGAAACCCTGACAACATCGAAATAGAGGGAATTCTGTGCAGCACACGACCTCCAACGATCAAATCAGAGGTCAGGCCAAGAATTCTGTTGCCAACTCCATTCCAGGAAATGGTGATGGAAAAAGCCCATCGTACCCTAACAAGGGTGCGTGAAGCATACGTTTGGCCAGGCATGTCTGCCGATGTGATCAAACCCGTCGGAAAGTGTGCCACCTGTGTGGCTCATAAGAGGGAGGTGGAAAGGGAATGTATGGGAGAAGGACCATTTGCTGTCACGGAAAAGGACATGAGGTATGCGATGGTCGTAATAGACCATTGCAGTAATTGGATAGAGGCTTACCCCATACAAGATAAGAAGAATGAAAAGGTGGTTAATACGTTCGCAGAGCGCTACTTACCGTATCACAGCTCCCCGTATATGGTCATCACTGATAATGGAAGTAGAGAGAGCCAACCGATCGTTAAAAGCCATGCTGGGGCGCTTGTCTAACAACAACATGGCGCAGTGGGATTTGATACTACCAGAATGTGTCAAGATCCTAAACACGGTACCCACCAGAGCAACGGGGTACTCCCCTTTCCTACTCCGAGATCCGCGATTAGCCATCAGGGATAATCTCCACATTGAGGCCGGACAGCACGCAGGAGGAAGAGCTGACTTTCTGGCCCGAGCCATCAAGGATGCGCGGCACAACCAAGCTACGTTGAGTTACGATCCTACAACCGGGAGCGGATCAACCGGAAGGCAAACGCGAAACAGCTACATATTGGAGATCAAGTGTGGCTGAAGGCTGAAGTTCCGGGATCACACACAATCAGATGGGTTACAATGTATCGTGTGCATAAATTGCGAGGGAATACCGTGTGGGTAACGCACTTAACGCAAGGAGGAGAAACAATGGTGCATAGGGAAAAGGTGAAATTGGGGGACCCAGACGCGGCCTGGGATAGACTCGCGCCTAGATCGTCGAAGTACTTACTCAATAAAATGCAGAGAGACAAGAAGATGTTGAAGGTAAATCCGGCGAGACAGGAAGGCCCAAGGCCCGCTGAAGTCCAGCCCGCACCCCCGGAGGCACCTCCGAATGAAGAGGAAGTCGAAATCGAAATAATGGGAGAACAACCCCAACCGGAAGAGGCAGTTTGTCTCGGCGCAGAAACGCCTGGCGCAGCAAGAGCGGTGGCGCCGAACCAAAATCAAGACCAGGAGGCTGAGATCGGTCGCCAAGTTGAAATGCAAAACGCGGCGGAAAATACCGATCAAGGAGATATGGCCGTAGATGCACCTGAAAGTGCACCTGAAAATGTGCCAGGAGCCACCACACCAAACCCGGTGACCGTCCCAGTTGAACAAACGGGGGTGGTTCAATCGGGAAATGGCGCAGAAGGCGCTGATCGAAACCAGGTGACCGGCCCAGATGAACAATCAGGGTTGGTACAACCCATGGACGGCGCAATAGTTACACAAAGGGCGGGAGCAACAGCGCCACCAGCGCCACCCCTACATAACTACAATCTCCGCCTGCGAACGGACAGACGAAGCCCAACCAGCTTCGAGATAGATGAGAGACCAGCTAAACTATCCCAAAACGAAAGAAGGAGACACTCAAAGCAACGCCGCCTGGAAAGAATAGATCCGGACGACGAAGCCCACGGTGAAGAAAAGAGAAAGAAGTTGGTGTATTATTTCTACTCGACTTAGGAATAACACACAAAATGAAGTTGCCAGCCGTCCTCATGTTGATTCTGATGGGAATGGTGTCCGCCAACGAGGTGAGTGTAAACTCATTGAGGACTGGTTTGCACATCACGAAGATGGAAGCAGTAGATCTGATAGATGGTTATTGGAGAGTGGTGATCGTAATGAAGGACCACAACTTCGAAGACTATCTGGAGCAGGAAAGATGACAGATTGAGCAGCTGGCCACGTTCGTAGCAGAACACGCGGAGACAATCCGACCAATTCCCCAATCGGTAAAAGAACATTATTGATGAGGGTGAGGTGGTTGGCAGAGATTGGAAAGAACGAGAGAGTCCAGAGCAGGCACAGACGCAGCCTGCTCAATGCGGGAGGATGGCTCCTGGGGAAGATGTTTGGAATTGCCACTTCGGGGGAAATTGAGTCCCTAAAAAACTTAGTTCAGCAGGGATTCGACCAAACCGAGGTGTTAAAGCACGACACCGCGAACATAGCCTCAACAGTTAACCAAATGCTGACTGAGGCTAATGAAACCAGACACTACCTACAGGACCATACCCGCGCGATCAACGTTCTGCAGACGGCCGTGACACAGTTGTACAAAAATCAGAACAATGTTTCGGCAAACTTGCACGCAGTGGAGAAGACTGTGTTATTGACGGATCTGGTGACAACAATGGAACCACGTCACCAGATTAAGCGCGAGCACGGGCAATTCGAACGCGAACAAAGGATGCACCTGGAGGGAGGACGACTAACGGAGAGTATCATGCCAAGAACGACGCTGGAGGGTGTTAGGACAGAAATGGAGAACGCTGGACACAATCCAGCGCCGTAGGAATGGTACTACGAACACTGCTTGGGAAGACCGTTGTGGGAAACCGAAGACGGGATGTCATACATCGTGGAACTTCAGATGACACGCGATCGGGTCAAAGGATACCACTTGCAGACATTTCCCCACCAGGACCCAATGGGCAACTGGCTTCGATTGCTCCTGCATAGGTTCATCGGGTATGACGAGCAGGATGGAACCATGGTACTCTTGAAGGCGTGCAAAGGTAGCCGCCCGGCCATTTGCGAAAATGATCTCACCTATCATTTGGGATTACCTTGCAAGCGAGGCCTAATCTTGGGCACGCCCCGGGGTTTATCCAGATGTAGCGTGAGATTTGAGGAGCCGGCTGAGACAAATTCCATTGCGGTAGGGATAAACAGCCACATCGTCACGATAAAACCTTAGAGAGTCACTGTTTGGGAGAGGCCACCAGGTACCATCAGGTAAAACCTGGCTCCTTCTCAGTGAAATTCGCATCCTCCAATTGCCAACTACAAGGCAGTGGCGGATGGGTACTGGAGAGTGTCGATGTACACGAAGAACGGATAGAGCTCCCGGATACGACCTTAAACATGTCGGCTGTTAGCATGCCGGAGATGCCTGAACTTCACCTAATCGAGCAGGACTCTATGATCAAGCTCAACTTGGTTAAAGGCATCCAGATTGGGAAAATTGCGATGGCGCCACAAATGCCACATTTATTAGTACCATATCACCCGACGTTCAACAGCTACGCCATCATTGCTATGCTGGCCGGTCTTGTAGTAATCGGCCTGGCAGTGGTGGCGCACATGTTGCGAAAGTATGGCATGGCGCGGTGCCTGAAGAGGTGTAGAAGGTGTCGCAAACCGCAAAGTGACACAGCAGCCGAAGAGAGACCATCCTGCCCCAAGTCCACGGCGAAGGAGTACCAACACGATCGCGAAGGCAAGCAGAGCGAGGAGGCCTACGAAATGCGGGAGATGAAGGACATCGCCGCCCATAATGCCTCCTTGGTCAAGCTCCAACGACAATTCGTATCACCTACGAATCCCCTGCTGCCGGCACATCACGGGGTCACCTGTGACGTGCCCAATACTCCGCCTGACGCAGGAAGAATACCACCGAAGACATATGGCATCTAGTGCCAAGAGTGATTCGTCGCAGAACCATGACTTAAGGAACGGGAAGAAGTTTTCCAGTCACCCCGAGAGAAAGCAGAACACAGGAAGTTTTGCAGGAACAATCAGTTTATTCGAATAATGTAAATAAGTTGGGAAGCGTAGGAACGTTACCTCGAGAACATTTGTTTAAATAGTTTAGAACGCTTTAAAATATAAGTCGGATGAAGTATATCATCCTCCGGGTAAATGGAGGAATGTAAGATGCGCGGCTGATAGCCGTACTCAAGTAAGTGCAACTCAGTCGCTCATCTTATTTATTGGCAGCTGTCAACCCAGTTGGCATGCTGACTACGGGGAGTGCGCAATGTGACCGGGATGCGTGCCAGGTGCACGGAACGACCACCGCGGCCCGGGAAATGAGTCCGGTACAGAGGTGCGACTTCCGTGAAATACTTGTTGACCGTGACCCAATTGGCCGACTCCCGATTCTCTTTCGGGAATCTCGGTGAACGGCGCAATTTGGCGCGACATGCGTGGGCACGGCATGGTATAAAGGTGGCGTGCTTCCGCTCACATGTCACTCGGAGAATGAGCAAAATACCATAGTGTTTCGCGTACCACATGTACCCAATAAACACAGGAATGTTGAATTAACGAAGTTTTATTGTTATATGTTGACTCTAAGAAGCCCAGGATTCTACACATGCATAAAAATGACGTATATATGGAATTATAAATAAAAACACATATTGAATTTATTTAAAACATCCGGTGGGTATTCATAAATTTACCATACCTTACATTGTTACTTACCCGAACGTGGTTCACATCGGTTGGTCGAATCATTTAATGTGTATCCCAGCGAGCAAGTACATTTCCGCGAATCAGCAGATTCCGGGAGACAAATCTGGTCACAGCCTCCGCCATTTCTACATGGACCTGGAATGGACGCTAGTTTTTAGTTTTGTCGATCATTCTGAGAACGCATCTGTTAACTGGAGAGCTATTTCAGTGGAAGTGTATTTCAGTGGAAATGTATTTCATCAACTATATTTACCTGTGATATTTGGCTGAGCGTATTCACTGTATAAGACCAGACTTGTAACAGGAGCATTGTATCTTGTGTAAAAGCTGGTAGCCGCCATGTCGTCTTTATATGTCCAAAAACTTAATTTATTTTCCAGACTCGATGTAATGATGAATTCCTATGGTTATAGACATTCCTTAATGAGTTAATGGCTACCAATACATGTATAATTAATCATTCTACTGATTTAGATAATTATTATGATTCTCAAGCATTTGTTTGCTAAATTAGACCTACTTCATGAACTGCAATTGATGCAATACCATAAGCTGATGCATCCACTTGAATGTGCAATTTTCTGTCTGCCCCATCTAACGATACTGAACTTACTTCCCCAGAGCCTGTATCGCTCCAGTAAAGTCTATGGTTGACAATGAATATAT
>JAXGGS010364385.1:20134-33295 GCA_035585475.1 Armandia brevis
TTTTTTAAAAAACATCTCCCTTTAAATAATACGTCGCCGTATTTTGATATATGCTACTGAAATGCAAGCCAACAAGAATTGCGTTTTTTATGATTGCTGCAACTTTTGTATATCCACTCGGAAATACTTAACGTTTAATTGTAACCCAACTGTCCCACCGATAACTTGATACGGAGCGACCTAAAAGCAATAAAGGTTTTTGTATATAATGTGATATACACCGACATGTACATCTCTATTAGAGGCACGAACCAAATATAAACCAACACACATGTGTATGATACTAATGTATATGTTTCTCCGGTGTTGTAAATTTATCAGCATGTTTCTGTACGTATATGAACTTATCTATTTATCATAATTTCACTTCGAAGGATTGTGATATATTGCTCTGTGAGATTATTTTATTTACATGACAAAGTCAGCTAATCTATACATGTATATGCAACATGCTGTATAACGTGTATTCCCCTCTCGGAATAAACATATATTACATCATTCATGATCTCACGTTTTCTTCCGCAATATTTAATCTCTTCTGTGATTACCCGTAAAGCCAAAAATAGAGAATTTAATTTCTGAAACTAAACACTTTATAAGTGGACATTAGGGTGAATTCTATCTCAGCTTTAGTTTTACGTCCATAAATACACGACATGAGAACTTATGATGCCCACCAGCCATCTAGCAATGGCTAGTTGATTTTAAATTTTGTTAGCGCTTTTTAAAATTCACAAGTTAATGTGGCTAGTACCGTTTTATTAGATCAACTCACTTCACACAAACTTCGCTTGGAATTTGGCTAGCACTTTTCAAAATCAACTAGACAAACTGGCCGGCGCAATTTTAAACGAGCCTTAAGCCCTGCGACATACCTTTAGATTAATCTGTTGCTAGTTATTAATAAAGGTGGTGTTACATTTTCTTTCATTTCAACATTAAAACTTCGATCGCATGAATATGAGCTAAATATAGATATATTATCTGAATACTTGTAGACATTATATTTGATGGAAATATTCCGACCACTCGTGCCTCAAAACCATAACCTCGTTTAATAGTCAGCATATATTCATGTGATGGCAACCTTAAATAGAATTCAATATTTAGGGAATTTTGGTAAATAGAAAACAAAACCCAAAAAACGCGTGGTTATGCCTTGATGGTTAAAGGCTGAAACCATTACGTTACCATAATAACCATCATGGTTAATGCAAATAAATTTGATACATTATGTTTCAACAAGGTGAATTCACTCAGTGATCACTGGGACACACAACATAATAAACCGTTTCGATGTGTATCAAAATTAAGCTGAACAGACTCCCAATCCAACGTTCACATCTCTGCTTAACAACCACCGCGGCAATTCAGTAAGTGGTATGCGAGTGCCTTAAGCTGAAGGCGGGCTTCGCGTAGCGGATACGGACTCGCTATGCACCATGGGATCAACCAGTATTGCCAGCTCCAACTGTCACTGTTGGGGCTAAATAACAATACAGGCACCGAGAAAAATCACTTATTTTGCAAACTACAGATCACGAAACCTAGCAAAATGGATGCATCAAGCACGGGTGACCGTGACACGGTCACTCACGAGCTCAAGGAAGGTAAGTTCGGCTTTTTTTCGATGCAATTTCATTGCGAAAGTTGGGTGTTTTGTGTTGGAGAATGGAGGGCAAGCCTTGTTTATGTATTCGTCTGCTGTCACGCCAAACGTTGCCAACTTTATATTCTCGCCAATATTGCGCAGTCAGCCTGGCGATTTAACGCTCTATTTTTGCGTGGCGGTATTTAATTACGAACCACGTTTTTCAATCTACGATGGGGGTAAACCATGTGCTTTATTTCCTTATCTTAGATGAGTCACATTGTCTCCGAATGCTCGCCCACTCCTTTAAACTGTTGAAATAGTGAAACTTGTATGACTGTAGCACCAGTTCACATCTAACCCACATTTATGACACACCTTGTTAACACGGGTTTATGACCTCAAAATTCAATGCCTCACATCGAAAAGGATGTCTAGTTTGGGCAGATGATTCGTTGAAGCGAACAACAAAGATGATCCAAACAGTGTTTGGTTGTGCGTTACTTAAGCTGCACCAAGCCCTGGCAGTCCTCGCAGGTTGTTTTTGTCGGGTCACAAAGGAACAGCGCACAACAGGATTTTATGGGGCCTGTAGTGCTCATGTCGCTGTTCTCGTAGGGCTTCTAGATTCTGCAAGTGCATCCAGTTGTTTAAAAGTGTTGTTGTTGCAAGATTAAGTCGGATATATAAATACATACCACTATATGCGTGTCTAAATATAAGGGTGATCTATATGTAGGGCTTGCATAACATTTTCTTTGCAAGGCTCACTTATATAGACTTAAAGCTGACTCAGTTTTTACGCTTCAAGCTATTGTGATGAAATCAAGTCATTCCTCTCACATGATATAAATGCATCTATGACATGTGTTTTTATTGAATGAATTTAAATGGATACATGTACATTTGTGTGCGATTCGGACGAAGCACAACTACATGTATAGACCCTTACCTTGCAGCGCTCGGTGGCTTGAAATCAATTATTTGTTGCAGGCCTGCCATCAATGCATTGTGCCAGGCTGTTCAAGGTGTATTTAAAACAGGACACACATAATGAGTTTTCATTGCTCTGACATAAGCACCTTGAACTGCGCATTGTACCCAAAGTTTGACATCATACGCACATATATACATGTCCATGTATATTGATGCACATCAATACATTAGTACGTGTTGCCTTATACATGTATAATAAGTACGTTTGGAATTTTACCTGGTAATGAAGAGAACGTACACTGCTGGGCAATATATTTTTGATAATGACGTGGGAAGAAAATGATCCCAAGTGTATTAATGTTTTTAATTGGCATCAGGTAACGCATGTATGATTATTTATAAAACAATGTGTGCCTAATACAGTTGCGAAGTCGACATTCGATTTGTGAAGAAGACTATTCTCTCCATTTTCATAAACATCTTCAGATTGGGCGGAAATCACTTGTTAGATCAACTTACAGCGATGAAATCTTTCTATATGAGAAATCTAACGAATTTGTGCTGGAGCACAGTAATGCACAGATATCCGTATTATCTGGAATTGTGGTCCCTGGCAAACGTTAATGACAAATGGGTCAATAGATGGCGTTTAGCTGCCGTGCTCGGAGCGAGATGTTAGAATACCGGCCCAGCCTCCCTGGTTGACCGAGATGCGTAGCCAAGCGAGGGATAAGAGTTAAATAACAAGTACAAGTGCAATTACACACACCACATACAAGTATATTTATTCCTATTTATTTAGTGGTATCGCTGTATCGGCATAGGTGCGC
This sequence comes from Armandia brevis, assembly GCA_035585475.1. Taxonomy (NCBI): domain Eukaryota; kingdom Metazoa; phylum Annelida; class Polychaeta; family Opheliidae; genus Armandia; species Armandia brevis. Next base: position 23,492 of record JAXGGS010364385.1, read on the forward strand.
TCATGTATATGTGAGACGTATTGCAAGTGACACGTATTTGTTGGAAGTTTTATACCTGTCTAGTGGTCCATTTAAACCTGATGTCATGACGACATAAATTGATGGCATCAGGAGAATCCCCCTTGATAGCCTAATGCTTGTATCGACTTTCAGTGTAATTGCCTGTGTATTCGATAGGCCACAGAGTCTCAAGCAGAGGACGCGAATGTGATCTGCGGATGGTGGTTAACAACTTTTGAGCGATAATCATTTCCATGAATTCTAATTAAAGCCGACGAATCGTCTCCGTTTCTGACCTCCCCTTTTTCAGTACACCTACCGACACCCGAGATATATTCCTTCATTGCATTTAATCCATTTTGTTAAAGTTTCTTATTCCCGTAAACATGCACAAAATAATAAGGTCAAATGATAATGGCTTCAATTAAGCAACAATCGCCGATACCCTAACATTATAGATCTACTCCCTTGTGCGACAGGTTACGCAGGGGCGAGCCGATTATGTAAATAACTTACAACGCATTTTTACTCGGGCTTGATTAATATGCGGATTGTTGTTTAAATTCAAATCCCGCAGAGCAGGTGTTCCCTCATAATTGACCTGACACTTTGTTTGAGAGCAAACTGGCGGTGTTACCCGAGGTACGGCGCATGTGGCCAGGAAACCTTTAATAACGGCGTGGATTGTCATCCGCCCGTGATCGCCCACTCCCGTGAATTCACCCATCTGCCACCGGTTACCCACCTTATGTACTAATTAGATAATAACACCAACTAACGCAGGTTGTCACCTTACCATTTAGCATGACCTCTTATGCGTGGAATTAAATATGCATAGATAGCTCTGTCTGATATGGAAATTGCATTTGTTATACCTTAATGTAGAAGACGCTTCACGCCAACGCATATTCATTCCTGTTAAATATTCTCAATAAGCATAATATTTTTCTCACGCATACTCGAGTCGCGCACAATGAATACGGCATTTAAAATGTTTATGATATGTAATCTTTACGACCCCTCTTTGGATTGAGGCGATCAGGTGTGTCCTCGTTATAAAGTTCAAAGTAAACTATAAGGCCACGGATGCCATGGTAGGTGGCGATTGTTCGCGCACACCTCCTGGTGTTTACGAATTGCGCCAACCGATTGTAACCAATTCCTCCCGCCCCTTGATACACGGTATGAAAGAAGGAGGAACTCCCAAATTATTTATACGCTACTCGTTCTCCGACCCCATTTTGTTTACCACCTGCCTGTCGTTCGCTGATATCGCCATATATCCCTATAAAACATGCAGCTTTTGCACTTAACATTAAACTATCTAAATGCATATGCATATCACCTTTGCGATTGAGAAACAAAAGCTTACGGCAGCAAAGGGTATGTTGTTGCGACTAGCTGAGCGCCAGGAGAATTGCCAAATTATTGAACCGATGACCTTTGTTTGGGTCAGGTTGCTAGGGTTCCAAGGTAAAGAGATGAAGTAATGGCTGAGTTGTGTGGGGAATATTATTAAAAGCAAACAGCAGCAGCCTGGTCACTGCCCTCTTGTACAACAGCGTATGTGTGTCAGGCGGTGGTCAGCCGTATTTATCAAGCAGACCTCGGCTGACACCCACGGCTAAGTAATAGCCATAATAAACTTCACCGCCACGTGAAATGCCAGCTATTTGCCGATCCCTTTCAGCAAACACGCATCGATCAGCCGTCCACCTCGTGTACTACTATGTGGTGAAGTAGCATAGAGATCGATTACAAAAGCGTGCTTGGCCATTGGTCTGTGTCCTAGATACTCCGATTGATTTGTATGCTGGCTCAGCTCAGTACGATCTCTGTTTGTACTTAGCCCTGATTCATGCATATTATTCTTCCGGTTATGTATGTTTTCCGATTTTATTGAAAAAACGATGCTGCTCGAACTGAATGAGGAAAGGGATTGCTTTCGGAAGAACGGTATGCGGAAAGCAAGAGCTTTTACCTTATGCAAACATGTACATCTTGAACAAATGCGTATACATTCTACAATGGGGTTTTACAGAGAGATAGAAGTATTGATCTTTGTTGTGCAATCTATCGATAAGTATTGTGATATTGAGTTCGCATTGCACAAGCACATGCCAGCTTTCTTAATCAGGTCCCCGCAGGTTCAATGTATTCAAGGTAATCGCACAACTGCGCAGCAACAATTCGTATATAAACTCTTCCGTCAGAAGCGCTCCAATAGATGATGACCACCGCTGATACATGAATTCGCGCTGATGGCATTATTGATAACCTGGGGCAGGAATGTCGATTATTAAACACACACGTGGTGGTATATCTCATCTACATGAAAGCCGCTAACCAGAAACATGCTTTTATGATAATCAATACCAAAAATATGTCTCTGATCCCTTAATCGTATTATATTAAGCCGGTAATTCTGTGTTATACAATTTTGATCTGCCGCGCGTTGTTAAAGTACCCACTTTTGCTTCCAGCTGTTCTCGCAACATTGTAAATTATGAATAACAACCTTCTTCAACGCTATCCGGTTGACTTCATGCTTTTACGAACTTGGGCGAATTGAACTCGAATAATTTGGAATCTGCCCGTGGATGCATTAATTAATGAACGAGCATCGATTCGTACATATGCTGTGTATTCCGATAGCCGGGTGCTCAGGTGTATAAATGTAATCAATCATCGACAGGCGGCTACTTTCCGTCCGTCACTCTTGTTTATCTTCAGTGTGGCAATATCATCAATACTCGGCCCTAGGTAACATGTCCTCGCTTCGATATCAACTCGAAGTCAGTGACCTTAGGTTCGCATGTATATCTAGTCATCCTTATGTGACATATGCCTCTCCGCGGCGGAGTGTGCGAAAGTGACACTATGATATAGACGGGCGCCGGTGCTCGATAGCTAGCGCTGTGGGCAGGCATATGTATGTGGGGTAAACTAAAGTTCACAGGTAACACAATGCCTGTAGGTGTGTGCGGAGTGACACACCACCTGCCCGAGGTCTCCAGTTGACCTCCTCACCCGTCAACTTGGGTGCTTTTCAATCGTGTATAGTCGTGGGCCCGAACCCGGGTTCTCGCCCCGACTAATAGGGCTTATGAAATGCCAAGGCGGGAGTCGTGCAGGTGCGATCTCAGCCAGTCACAGACCCGAGGTAAAAACAGGAGAGCGATTCTTTGTGCGTCAGCAGTTTGCTTGCGACTGAGTGGCGTACCGAGTAATGCAGATGTTTACAGATTGCGCTAACCAGATTCGTCACCGAGAAGGGGTTGGTTTTGGATCTTTGTCATGCAGTGTGACTCAACTCTTGATAGGTGCACTTAGTGCCCAGTGTGCGCCGGGCTACTATCCCATAAACCATGGTCTAGTTCCACCCGGTAACCTGAAATCGACCCCGTGCGGTGTTTTATCATAATAATCTCTGCATTGTCTGCATGTGTTAATTAATCGATCTTAGCCTGAACAAAGAACAGCCAGAGGCGACCTTATCACTTCGGCCTGCATATGTTTTACACCGTTTATAGCAATTAATTGTCCTGTAGCCGCTTTTGTGTGTCGCCATGACCTGGTGGTCGGAGATGACCTGGATTAGCTAAGTTACCGTCTGAAAGTGGGTTTCCTGGCCCTGGATTCGCCAGCCAGCCGCTGGCCTCGTTTGAACTCAGCTAGCATACTGCTGAGACTTCGGGGTTCATGTCCTCAGTTTATTTCCCGTGCCGTCCTTCCTCGGCTCGGCTCGGCCGTGGCGTTATGTAAAATAGATGTATGCCTGCGCAGTTGGTAGGGAATCGCCGTGCTGTTTTCCTGCGATCTCGGGTACATGACCCGGGTTTTATTGATTCGAGAGCATGCGCCCGAGGAGCTAGGGAGCTCCGACTGCCTTCCAGCCTTCGCAACAAAATTTCCCCGCACTCGAAAATACCCGGCGTAAATACCGAGTACGACGGCATCGATAGACGCCGCTTCTTTCTCTGCAGTTTTTTACACGATGCGTGCGTGAGGATTGTTTTGCCCTCGATTGCGGTTGTTTACCTATAGCGTTGTTTTTCCCCTGCGTCTTGTTTACTACGACCAGTGTTGTTCCCATATGCGCTGCTCATGTTATTAATGCGGATTATTATGCAAGTTGTTGACCTGCCAGTGAGCCAATGTTTTCGTAATAACTGTGCGCTTGTACGTAAACATGATTGTGCTTTTAAATGATGTGTCCTTCCTACTATCGGGAAGTGATGAACATATCGGGAAGTTACTTAAGTTGAGCATTTACGGAAGTTCACCGGTGTGTTAATAAAGGACGGATGGTTTTAACTGTTGTGTTAAAAGCGCCGACGATATCGCATTGGCCAACCTTGGGTATAAATTTTAAGGACGCATTCGGTGTGTCGCTGAAGGCTATGACATCTCTGATTTATATTTATACATATGATATCAGTGTGATGTAGTCGTACATCAGCGTTAATTGTGGGTCTCGACGGCCTGTTTTAACTGTCATTATCATAACGCACACCGGCGGCCGCGTTCAGTCACACCGTCCGAGGCCTGGCGTATAAATTTCACCAACCTGATCATATACAGTGCACACATATATATGTATGAATAGGGTAAATCATTACCTACGGCCCGAAGGAACGTTCGCCGCCTTGCACTGATTGATCTAAACGCTGGGACACCAAGTGCTGCGCACCCAGTTCGTTCTCGAGGTTCGGTCGAGCCACATACTGTGAAAACTTGCCCGCGCTCTCTTATTGTCAGTTCTCGGTGAACGCTGACAAGGCGAGGGAGTATTGTTCTCGATCGCGCAAGGTTACCCGCTCGCGCACATGTTATAACGCGGGTGGTGTCTGGATTCGCGGCTAATCGGCTTAGCTTGAAGCTTTAAACCGCCACAACGGATTTATCTATTTAAATAGCACCACCACCACCATCGGAATCCGGTGGACTGACAATAATACCGGGGCGGGGATAATACCCGCTGCTGCCTGCCAGCCGTCCACGTTTTACACGTGCGTCCGTCCGTTCGCTGGCTATAGCGCGCCGAGTTCGGGGAATCTAAGGCCAGCGCTGTGTCAGCCGAGGCCACACTCGAGGATCTAGGATATCGCTCCTAACTTCAGCTGCGCGCAGCACAACACAACGAGTCGGACTTCGGTGAAGACCTAGGACAGTGATACGCTTCCGATATATCCTAGAGTCACAGAAATACACAGCTACACACAACTGTGGTTACTGAGAATTGTTTGTACAGCCGGTTTCTGTGTAAAGTGCTTTCCTGCGAAATGGATAGGAACCCGTAGTGATATCGAGTTACTTGAGTTACCTTTGTCTGTGATATTGTTTTTATTCATCGAGTGGATATTACAACTGCAACAATGCAGGATTACACGCTGCAGATGCTGACCAACAACAATTGTTGTTGCCCGAAACACTTGAATGACTTAGGTAAGAAATGTCTACATTCTAGATCGAGACCATTGTGCGCTAGCTACCGGCTGTATCTTGGTCCAGGTTTTTTTCTGTGACTCGTGCGGTTAGATGTTCTCTGGCCTGCTCTGGTTCTGCGCACCGATTTATTAAACCGGCTTATCATTCATTCGGCGCAGGAGCAAAACAGCTTAGGCCACAATATACATGTATACCGGTCTTGTGTACGCTTGTAGTTTGCGCAGGTGGGCAGAATTAATGCTCGTTACGATATATTTATAATCGCCCAGATCTCTCTGTACCTGGCATATACGCGACTGGTGTCAACCTTTGTACATGCACTGCGTGCGTGCATAAATCCATAATTAACGATAGTAAACTCATCAATTAAAAGGCCGTTGCGAATGCAGAAATTGAATTCCGAAAGGCGAGCCAGCTGGTGTGTGCCGCTGTTGTCCCGTGGTTTAAAGGCCCGTTAGGGGCACGTGTTTCCCTCACACGGCAGCAGGCATGGTGTGCTTAGGTTAAAACCATCTTAACTCATCCATCACATGGCTGGCGGTGGTCGTCCCTAACAAAGAATCTGGCAGCTATACATGTACACCTGGACTATCACGAAATGTCACATTAATGCTGGGTTCGCGCCTTGACGTGATGGCAAAGCGTATTATAATGAATTAAACAGTCCTTAGCTTATTATCTTGTCCATGACCTTCTTAAAGCCACTCAGCAAATGCTGATTGAATGAGGATTCCTTTGTTTGAGTATGTAGCATCGACATTCAGCAGCAGTGCAGATAGGTGGATATAGTGCACCTAGTGTACAGTGTATTTATATTGACATCGCGCCGTGGTTAAAATGTATAATGCTTTTACTTTCAGTTAATATGCGAGGAAAGGGGAAGGTGGGCATGGAAGACTTTGAACTACTGAAAGTGCTCGGAACCGGAGGTAAGGTGTTTTTGAATAAACTATGACTGTATGTATACCCATGATAATATTTTTTCATAATTAGTTTGTTTTGCCCGCGCATTGCTACTCCCCCGAGTCAGTCCCCCAGATGATGAAAGCAGCCGGTAAATCACCGAGTGTTTACTGCACTCGACGATCAATTGTATGGGTATTAATTGAAATTGCCGCCCCCATGCCAGAATTCGCTACCCCTATATACGTTAAAATCGTGCTGACGTTGTTTTGTGTTGTTGATCTTGTCCTCGGTTGATCATATACCCACGCAGCACCGCCGTAGAACTGTACCACGAACTAGGCCACCGCGTGCGAAGTTCACGTGCGCCACAAACAACCACCGACCGTATAAAAACCGTACAAAACACGCTGCTATGTGCGCAGATCTCGCTCCTGCCTATAGCGTGGTGGTGGTGGTGGCGGTGGCAGTGACGGTTCACGAGAAGCGTGATTTCTGCGAAGTCGCGATCGATTCCGGCGAACCCCGGGATCCAGGGCAACCAGGCTGGGTAGCTGGGTGGCTGGGTGGTGGCTCTCCCCGTGTGCTATAGCCGGCCAGGCCTATAGCTCATGTGTCATACCCACCAGCGACGCGATGACTCCAGGCGTGAATCACGGTGTAATGTCATTCCCGCCACTCATTAATAAATTATCACGTCGGCAAATGATCTGAAATCCGCCGCCTAATGTTTCCTGTTAGCATTCCTTTGTTTCCCACGGGCTCAAAAGATGACGGACTCAGTTGCAAATTAATAAATGTTATCGCCTTTTTTTCACTTCCAGCGTACGGTAAAGTTTTTCTCGTGCGAAAAGTGGGCGGGGCTGATCAGGGTAAATTGTATGCGATGAAGGTGCTAAAGAAAGCCAGTATCGTCCAGAAGACAAAGACAACCGAGCACACAAAAACAGAGAGACAGGTCCTGGAGACGATCAGGATGTCACCTTTTCTAGTCACACTTCATTATGCATTCCAGACGGACGCCAAACTGCACCTCATTCTAGGTAGGTCACTGTAATTACGTCCAGGGGTCGAACGAACATTTAAAAGTCACATTCTATTGTTTTAGCTAATTGGTTAAGAATGTGGGTAATTAACATTAGCTTTATAATTCCGAGTGTGATCAAAATCACCTGGGCAATCGTAGACAAAGGAGACTTGCGTAGCTAATTGGCAGTTGATATCATGCATGCCTTTTCCTATTTTAGACTATGCCAACGGCGGTGAATTGTTCACTCACTTGTACCAACGTGAGCAATTCTCGGAAGCCGAGGTGCGGATTTACATCGGCGAAATCGTTCTTGCCTTAGAAACTTTACACAAGGTGAGTGCTACTGCGTCTTGTGTTTGTTTTTATCAGTCGTCCGCATTTAATGTTTCCGATTTCCACGTGCGCAAATCAGCACTGTCGCTGGTTTTTTTTTTTATATTTTGAACCGCGTGCGTCTGCAAGTATTTGCAACTTGTTCATTAATTTCAGCTTGGGATAATTTACCGTGACATAAAACTTGAAAACATTCTACTCGACCACGATGGTCACATCCTTCTCACCGACTTTGGCCTCAGCAAAGAGTTCCTTCCGCACGAAAAGGTAATTAACAGTTGGTGATGATGCGCCTGGCCCCATCGCAAGTGTCTGTGATATTAATGTCGAGCAATTTATCCCACCTTGTCTTCGCCAATCTGAAAGAAAATGCGTCAGGAATTCACCTTTATGTTTGCCTAATTGGAATGGAATTGCTTTCCAGTTACATCGCGCGTACAGCTTTTGTGGCACGATAGAATACATGGCCCCAGAAGTGGTAAAGGGAGGCGTGACAGGACACGATTTTGTAAGTCTGAGTCATCTATAATAATGTATCAAATACTTAGATTGAACATAATTGAGTGTAAACCAATGTGAATATGGCGACGAAATCAGATCGCAACTGAAGCTATTTATATTGATATTAAAAGTACATGTATGTAGATTTATTGAAATTCCTCAGATATATATATGCTTCACTTCTGGGTAAACCCAATGTGTGAAATGTTACTCGCATTGTGCTTTAGACTTCGATTAAACGTCTTCGACGCTAGCATTATTAAAGAACTAGATTTTGTCGGTTATAAAATGCTGTTGTCATAGCCACGTGCTCTGTATCTGACTGGTGTACTTGTTCCTTGCAGGCGGTAGACTGGTGGTCGCTGGGTGTGCTCACGTATGAACTCCTCACCGGTGCGTCTCCATTTACTGTAGACGGGGAGAAAAATTCGCAATCGGAAATATCAAAGTAAGTGGCCATATCCACTGGATAAGATTGCAGACAGATTGAATATTTAGGATTTTTAGTTTGTTCGTATGCCTACAATTACAATTTTCATTTCAGACGGATACTTAAATCAAGCCCTCCAATGCCAAAGCATTTTACTAAAGAAGTGAAAGATTTCATCATTCGTCTTCTTACTAAAGAGCCCAATAAGCGGCTGGGAGCCAGGGGTCCATCTGACGTCAAAAAACATCCCTTCTTCAAGGTAACCCAGGATTCTGAATTAATGACTCAGATTCCTACTAATCAATTAATGTTTCTAAATAACCGATGCACAAACTATGTAGGCATATGCTAATGATGTTGTTTATGCCGTATAGACCTTAAATTGGGATCATCTTGCTGAGAAGAAGATAACCGCACCGTTCAAACCCAAAATAAATAACGAAATGGACACAAGTAATTTCAGCGAAGAATTCACGAATATGATTCCTGCTGACTCGCCCGCAGTTGTGCCCTTAAATTCGGACAAAATATTCAAGGTGAGCATCCGAATTTAGAATCCAGCCTGCAACAGAGAAGAATCGTCTCCCATTGAAATCATAATCACGTTCTGTTTTTCACGTATCGCTTTATCCTTTACAGGGCTATTCCTACGTGGCGCCATCTATATTGTTCAGTGAGAACTCGGTTACTCAGGATTTTCTCAACCCCTCTCTTCACGAACGCCCTGCAGATCGACTCGTATGCCTGGCTAGTCAATTTAAAAACTCACCATTCTTCCAAAATTATGAAATTAATTTACACGAAGAAATTCTAGGCGACGGCTCATTTTCAGTGTGCAGGTAAGGATTTGTTTACTGCCACAGTTCTTAAATAATTTCTTGCAGCTTTGATCAGTAAAAGCGCACCATCGTCATTTTACAAGTCATACTCTTGTTGTTTTGACAAGATATCTGACTTATATTGAAACCTCAACCTTCAATTTGCCGGAAATTGGGATAGAGTTACGTAGTTGCTTACAAACACGTTTGATCCATTGCAGGAAATGCCGACATAAGCAAACAAAGAAGGATTATGCCGTGAAGATCGTCAGTAGGAGGGTCGACTGTAATCGAGAAATTCAACTCCTTAGACTTTGTCACGACCATCCCAATATAGT
>JAXGGS010364386.1:0-12955 GCA_035585475.1 Armandia brevis
TGTGAAGCTTGTGGTTGATCAGTTTCTTGTGAAGCTTGTGGTTGATCAGTTTCTTGTGAAGCTTGTGGTTGATCAGTTTCTTGTGAAGCTTGTGGTTGATCAGTAGATGTAGAATTATTTTCTGAATCTTGTGTGGAGTTATTATTGCTATCAGTTGATTGGCTTGTATCATTTTTACTGTTATTAGCGGTATTGAGTGTTTCTTTTTGATCCATAATTCACTGATTCTATATTAGTTTGATTTACAAATATTATATCCCATAATAGTATACTATTAAAAGCTTTAATTCAATCACTCCCACTGCATTGAATTAGGTATAATTGATGTAATAATTTTATGGTTCAGACTAATGTCAGTATTCTTTCCAATGACCAGAATGAGAAGACTAAGAAAAGAAAAATGGATTAGAGATATCGTCTCTGAAACCACTTTAGATACTCACAATTTGATTTTGCCTTTATTCGTGCAAGAAGGTGAAAACAAAACCACTAAAATCCCTTCGATGCCTGGGGTTTGTAGACATTCTATTGATATGCTTTTACCTCAGATACGTAAATGTTATGACTTAGGTATTAAAGCTGTTGCGCTATTCCCTTATGTGACTAATCACTCTAATAATGCTGAAGAATCCTATAATAGTAACAACCTAGTTTGCCGTGCAATTATGGCTATCAAAAAAGAAGTTCCTAGTATAGGGGTAATAGCCGATATAGCCTTAGATCCATATACTCATGATGGTCATGATGGTATTCTTAATAAAGAGCTTACAGATGTCGATAATGATGCGACATTAAATATTTTATGTAAGCAGTCATTAGCTATGGCAGAGGCTGGTTGTGATATTATTGCTCCTTCAGATATGATGGACGGCAGAATAGCTAAGATTAGAGAGACTCTAGAGGATAAAGGTTTTAAAGATACTATTATTTTATCTTATGCTGCTAAATATGCTTCTTCTTTATATGGGCCTTTTAGGGATGCAGTGGGTAGAACTGCTAATACCAATGTAATAGATAAAAGAAGCTATCAGATGGATTATGCCAATAGTGATGAAGCAGTCCGAGAAGTATTGTTAGATATTAATGAGGGTGCAGATATCGTTATGGTTAAGCCCGCATCTTTATATTTAGATGTTATAGCTAAGGTTAAGCAATCATGTGATATACCTATATTTGCTTATCAAGTAAGTGGTGAGTATTCTATGATTAAGTTAGCCTCTAAAGCAGAGCGACCAGAATATTATAATGCTTTAATGTTAGAATCTTTAACTTCGATTAAGAGAGCTGGAGCAAGATCAATTTTAACTTATGCTGCTATTGATATGGCGGAATTAATACGTAAAACTAGATGATTAAGATTTGTAATATTAGATAATATGGTAAAAACAGCTAATGAATAAAATTATTATTTCGGGTTATTCCCTTACTGGTCTTACTACAGCATATATTTTGTCGCAGCTTAATTTTCCTATTACTCTGATTAGATATGTTAGTAAGGTTAAAAAATTACAATATGCTCGTTCTATTGCATTATCATTATTTACTGTCGATATATTAAAAAAATATGATATATGGCAAGATCTACAAAATTGTATAGAGCCTATTAAATATATTAGAACTATAGACTCTAATTCTTCTGTAGTCGATTTTGCAAAAGAAGAGGTATTGGGTTACATGGTAGAAGAACAGGATCTTCTACGTTGTTTAAAAAAGTTTATTCAGTTTACAGATGTAGAAACTATTGATGGGCATATAACTGATGTTTGTTATAAAAATCCTTCATATGTTAATGTTACCCTTAATACAGGGGTAATTCTTCAAGCTAAGTTACTGCTTGCGGCAGATGGTTATGGTTCGTTTATTAGGAAAGCATTAGGTATTAGTCATAAGGTGTATAACTACAAGCAAGTAGCTGTGACCTTTATATTAAAACATACTAATCATCATCATAACGTTGCTTTAGAACATTTTACCTCTGATGGTCCGCTAGCTATTTTACCATTATTAGGAGGGCATCGCTCCTCTATAGTATGGGTAGAAAACACCTTCGAAGCCAATAAATATAAGAATTTGAGCCATGAGGATATCATTGATATTCTTTCAGTAAAGATTGGTAGTTATCTTGGTGATTTAAAGATAGACTCACCTATTTTAAGGTTTAATCTCTCTGCTTCTCTTGCTGATAAACTGTATGATCGAAGAGTTTGTTTATTAGGGGATGCTGCTCATACTGCTCATCCTTTGGCTGGGCAAGGGTTTAATTTAACTGTTGCAGGGGTGTGGGATTTGCATAATAAGTTGCATCAAGTTAAATATTGCGGTGGTGATATTGGGATTGATTCATTATTGAGTGACTATTCTGATAAGCAAACAGGTCGAGCAAAGATTTTAATTTTTCTGACGGATAATCTTAACAGTTTGTTTTTATTGCCTAGTTTTCCATTTTTTTTGATAAGAAAAATCAGCATGGCTATAGTTAATAACTCTAATAAGGTGAAAAATCTATTTATTAATTACGCTACAGGCATGTGGTATAAATAGTTATCTGGTAAAATAGCTTTTTAATTAAGCTCTAATTTACATAAAAATAATAAGTAATATATATAATTAATTTAGTTGATTCAGGTGTTAAACCTCCAAATTGGTTGTGTTTTAATATTATTTGTTTTAGCTTATAGTTGATATTTTAGTTCAGGGATTTTTATATGAAAAATGAAGATAGTTGTAATACAGATGTTTTATTAGGCAAGATATTTGACTCCAAGCATTCTGTTCATAAATGGCTAGATAAAAAAATCTCTAATAAACAAATAGAAGATGCTTATAATCATGCTATTTTAGGTCCTACTTCTATGAATTCATGCCCAATGAGAGGGGTACTGGTAACTAAGCAAAAAGATAAAGAAAACCTAGAATCCACACTTTCTAAAGGTAATGAAAATAAAGTTATTGATGCTCCTGTAACTGCTATATTAGCCTGTGACCTTGAGTTTTATAACCATTTCTCTGATTTAAAGCCTAATTTAGATATTGAAAGATTTAAAAAACAAATGGGAGAGCAGAAGCTTAGATCTTTTGCTGAAAATAATGCTTATTTGCAAATAGCTTATTTTATGATAGCCCTAAGAGCTTTAGACTTAGATTGTTCGCCAATGGGTGGTTTTGATGCTCAAAAGGTGAATTCTATGTTTTTTAGCGATACTAAAATAGAGAGTTTAGTCCTACTAAATATAGGTTATGGTGATGTTGAGCACTCAAATATCACAAGAGCACCTCGTCTTTCTTTCCAAGAAGCATTTAAACTGCTATAATCTTGCTGGTGATATGTATTTCATGTCAAATAGGCATCATTTATGATACTTTATGCGTTGCAAGTATAAATAAATGTAAAATATAAGTTTATAAAAATTGGATAAGTTATATGACAGTTCGAATAAGATTAACATTATGTGGTTCCAAAAAAAGGAAAGTTTATAGAATAGTAGTTGCTGAATCTTCCGCTCCTAGAGATGGGAAATTTATTGAAGTTGTAGGTCATTATGATCCTAATAAAACTGAAAACAAAGTAACTATAAAAGAAGATAGAATTAGATATTGGTTGTCAGTTGGGGCATCACCATCTTTAATAGTTGCAAAACTAGTTTATAGAGTTGGTATGACTGAAATTGCTAAACATGCAAAAATAGCAGCAAAACAACATTTCCAAAAGTTTTTAGAAGGTCAAGCACAAGCTTCCCAGTCTTAGTTGTTTGTTTTTATTTTCTATACACATATTTGTTTTATAAAAAATTAACTAAATATGTGTATACCTCAAACTATAAAGTTTAATAAATATTCTGTTGTAGGATGATATGAAAAGTCAAACATGTGAAGAAAATCAAAACAACCCTCTGAAAGGTATGTCTTCCATAGGGAATGTTGCAGAGAAAATTGGTGTAGCAACTCATGTTTTAAGATTTTGGGAAACTAAATTTTCTTGTTTTTCTCCTGTTAAGCATAATGGAAGAAGATATTATTCCTCTGAAGAAATAAAGAAAATCCATTATATTAAGTCATTGCTGCATGATAAAGGTATGACAATCAAGGGTGTACAAAATCACCTTTCTGCAAATGGTCATCTTTCTTCAAGTGGGGATGTAAAGAAAAAAGTTTTTAATCAACCTGATAATAAGACTGAGCTTGAATCACCAAAAGATATATCTCAAAAAACTTTGTCCTCTAAGGAGGATACCCATAAGAGATCGCTATTAGAAGATGTAGTTAATGACATCAAAAAGATTAGAGATATGCTCCGTAGTGCGGTTGAATAACTGTTCATCTTAATAAAATTAATCACATATCCTAATCGCTCATTAAATATATAGTTATAATATTCTGGTGATTAGTTTGCTGTGCCTTGAGTTTGTGTGGAGTTGTAACTTACTCTGCAATCAAACTTTGTCATTGTTCTTCTCAGAACTCAGAACGTCCCCCTAAAAAGATCAATTAACATAGTTCAAGTTGTAATGCTTCAGATTGGGTTGCAGTTTTCTATGGATTCAATAGTTGTTTTTCTCACTATAAATTTAATTTATATATATATATTAAGAAACCTTTTTGCATAAACAAATTATTAGGTGATTTGTTTTTTTATGAGTGTTCATATTATGAAATTTAGGTTTATCTTATTATTTAAGTGAATTTTTTGAGTTTTTATGGTAGAAATATGAATATTAAAACTTAATGAATGTAAGAATGCGTTGTTATGTATACTAAAAGTAATATTGAATATCAATTTAAAGCTATTTATAGCTCTAATGCTTGTTTTTTTTATATGATATTATTGCAGTTTATCTTAATTGCGTCTTTTTCATTTGTTTTTATGTTTAATGTGAATGCTGTTACTTTAACTAATAATATCCCTGCTAATCCTGTTCATGCTAATGCTGAAGATATAAATAGTTATTTACCAAAACATGATATTGATCTCGATAAATATAAACAAAAACACACGCCAGAAGAAAAATATATAAATCTATATAGCTCTCGCAAAGGTGTGTTTATCAATAATTTGTTGGATGTGTTTACTGAAAGAACAGGAATAAAAGTGAATTTAGTGGTTGATACTGCTGGCAAAATTATTAATCGCCTAAAAAGTGAAGGTGCTACTACTGAAGCGGATGTTATATTATTTTCTGATATTACTAGTACGATTAAAGCTGCAGATGCAGGTGTTTTAGCTATTTATAACTCTGAATATATAAAGGAAAGAGGCAATAAAACTTTAATGGATGATTTGAACCGTTGGTTTATGATTTCTTTAAGGGGAAGAATTCTCTTTATGAATAAAAACAATCAAGAAGGATTAGCAAAGGTTAAGGGTTACTTTGATCTTGCAAAACCAGAAATGCATAACTCTGTATTGGTTCGATCTTCTAATAATGTTTATAACAGATCTCTTTTATCTTATATAATTGCATCAGCTGGTTATGATGAAGCTAAAAATTGGGCGCAAGGTTTGGTCAATAATTTTGCAAGGCCGCCTCAAGGGAATGATACTGCTCAATTATATGCACTAGCTGCAGGTGAGGGTGAGGTTGTTATTGCTAACCATTATTATTATGCTAGACTATCTCAGAGTACGAGCCAGCTAGGTAGAGATGCATTTGATCAAATTGTGCCTGTTTATCCTGTTGATCCTCACCTTACAGGTGTGAATATAAATGCTAGTACAGTTGCTATGGTTAAATACTCTATAGCGAGGAAAAGATATGCTAAGCAATTTATTGATTTTTTATTTTCTGTAGAAGCTCAAAATATGATTGTTACTGAAAGTTTTGAATTTCCAGTCGCGTCAGTTACTGAGTACTCTCGAATCTTAATGGAGATAGGAGATTCTTTAATGTCAATGTTTCCTGCAAGAATGTTTGATAAAATAGCCTCACATGAAAAAGATGCTATTAAAATAGCAGAAGAAGTTGGTTGGCGTTAAATGTATTGTAATAGTTATTAAGGTGTTCTATGTCTACATATAATTTAGATAAAAAAATTTCTTCTTATTATTCGGAGTTATTTTTTATAGTTAGTGATGAAGATTTAGAAATAGCAAATGGTTTATATGATGAGCTATGTGTGGTTTTGCAAGTAGCTAAAGGTTATAAACTTTTTGTGGCTCAAGCTAATCCTAGGAATGATTTGGTTTTTAAGCCTTTTTACTTGAAATTAATAAAAAACATGCTAACTAAAGGGCAAATTTCACAAAGAGCTTTTATCTTTTTAAAGATTTTAATTATTAAACTAAGAATATATAATTTAGAAAATATTTTACTATATCTAGATGAATTTTTAATTGAAAAATCTAATAAGATTAGAGTTTTCTTGTCTACAGCGAGAGATATTACTGAGAAGAAAAAAATATCTTTTAAAGAAAAAATGAGGCAATCTATAAATCGAGAAATTGTCTTAGTTCATAATATTGATCTTAATTTGTTAGGTGGATATCAAATAAAATTTTCTTCTTATTTTTTGGATTATTCGCTGAAGAAGATGGTAGTACATTGGTCACAGAAAATAAAAAAAGAGTCTAATATTAAATTACTGAATTATATAAAAGGCTCTTATGTTAACGTTAAATATAAAAATTTATAGGGGATAATAATATGGATCTTAAGCAGAGAGGTCTTGGCGCGGATGAAGCGCTTAAAGCCTTAAAAGATACAGTCAAAGAAACACTAAATGAGTTTAAGAATGTAAAGGTAGCTCCTGAACTAGAAGAGTTGGGTTACGTTATTTCTGTTGGTGATGGCGTTGTCTCGGTTAGAGGGTTAGATAATGTTTGTATGGGAGAAATAGTTACCTTTTTAGAAAAAGATTCTGAAATCAAAGGGATGGTTACAAACCTTTTTGAATTTTCTATTGATGTAATTTTCTTTTCGAATGAAGGGATTATCAAAGAAGGAGATAAGGTATATCGCTCTAATGAATTGATCTCGGTTCCTGTTGGTAAGGCTTTACTTGGTAGGGTGATTGACCCATTAGGAAATCCTCTTGATGAATTAGGTGAGATAAAAAGTGAGCATAGTAATCCAGTTTTTAAAAATGCTCCAGGTGTAATTAACAGAAAATCTGTACATGAAGGACTTCATACAGGTATTCAAGTAATAGATGGGTTGATTCCTATAGGAAGGGGTCAGAGGGAATTAATTATTGGTGATCGTCAGACAGGTAAGTCAGCTATAGTTGTAGATGCGATTATCAATCAAAAAAATGATCATGATCAAAAATTAGCTAGTGCTGTGTATTGTGTGTATGTTGCTATAGGTTTGAAGCGTTCTACTGTTGCTAGATTAATAGAAAAATTAAAAGAAACTGGGGCGATGGAGTATACAACTTTAGTTGTAGCATCTGCTTCTGATTCAGCTGCGATACAATATCTTGCTCCTTATGCTGGTACAGCTTTAGGTGAATATTACAGAGATAATGGTATGCATTCTTTGGTTATTTATGATGATTTAAGTAAGCATGCTGTGGCTTATAGGCAGATTTCTTTATTAACCAGAAGGCCTCCTGGAAGAGAAGCTTATCCTGGTGATGTTTTTTACATACATTCTAGTTTGTTAGAGCGTGCGGGTAAATTATCTGATGAATTAGGTGCTGGGTCCTTAACTGCACTGCCTTTAATCGAAACCAAAGCTGGTGATATTTCTGGTTATATATCCACTAATGTTATTTCTATTACAGATGGTCAAATATTTTTAGAAAGTGATTTGTTTTTCAAAAACATTCGTCCAGCTATTAATATTGGAGCTTCTGTTTCTAGGGTTGGTTCTGCGGCTCAAAGCAAAGCTATGAAGAAAGTTTCAGGAAGTTTAAAATTAGAGTTAGCTCAATTTAGAGAAGTTGAAGCTTTTTCAAAGTTTGGTTCTGACCTTGATGAGGTAACCAAGAAACAACTTGATAGAGGTTACCGAATCATCGAGTTATTAAAGCAAAAACAATTTTCTCCTATCAATATAGAAGATCAAGTTCTGTATTTTTTCTTACTAGGACAAGGTTATTTAAATGATACTGATTTAGATAAAATCAGTGAATTCAAAGTGAATTTTATATTATTTTTGAAAGAAAAATATAATGATATATACCAAAAGATTGCTACAACTGGAGTTTTGGAAAGTGAAGAATTATTAAAGTCTTTTAAAGATGCTTATAATAATTTTTTGGAGAACAATGAGTAATTTAAACTCTTTAAAAACTAGAGTTACAGCGATAAAATCTGTATCTAAGGTTACTAAATCAATGAGTATGATATCCAATATCAAAATTAGATCGGCCAAAAGCTCTTTTGAGGATGGATTGAAATATTGTGAAAAAATTATTTTACAACTTGCGTTAATTAATGCTAAATTTCCTAAAAATGCATTAATGAAGAAGTTTATTACTAATACAAACAAGACCCAAGTAATAGATGTTGTAGCAGAAAATCAGGTTGAGGATATTGCTCCTGTTGATGAAGCTAATCTATTATCTGATGATGAAGCAAAAAATGAGTTACCAACAATTATATTGGTTTTATTGACTTCTGATAGAGGTTTATGTGGGACTTTTAATCTTGATTTAAATAATAAAGCTCTTAATTATATTAAAAATAATTATACCTCATACAAAATCAAAGTATTCTGTATTGGTAATAAGGGTTATGATTTTCTTTCGAGATCAAAGCTGGCTGATAAAATAGAGCTGGTTCATATCTCGCAGGCTAATTGTAATCAAGAACTAATATCCACCTTAGCTTCTCATTTTTTTAATTTATTAACAGATGATGAGATTTATCAGGTAAGAATAATATATACTAGTTATCTATCAATGATATCGTCAGAGTTAAAAAATAAAGTTATTCTCCCTTTTTCTTTTTTAGATAGTAGGTTTGAAGAATATTTAGCTAACGAGATATCAGAAGAAAAAATAAAAATGACTCTAATTGAGGTTGAAGAAGAAAAAATCTTTAACTTTTTGATTTTTAAATTACTAAGGTCATATTTGAATCTATACATCTCTGAAAATATTTTATGTGAGCATATATCACGTTCTACTTCGATGGAGAATGCAACGCAAAATGCGAATCAGCTAATAGATGATACTACCTTACTGATTAACAAAACTAGACAAGAAATGGTTACAAATGAAATAATTGATATTATAGGAGGAATAGTTTGACTAAACATAATGATTTACCTCAATCTAAAGTAATTGAAGTTAGAGGTCAGGTAGTAGATGTTGTATTTACAGTAGATGTCCCATTACCTAATATTCTAGATGCATTATATACCTATGTTGGTGAGAGCAAAGTTGTTTTAGAAGTAATGCTGCATTTAGGTAACAACATAGTTAGATGTATTACTATGCATGATACAGCTGGTTTCTGTAGAAATCAGGTTGTTTATTCAACAGGAAAACCAATACAAGTTCCAGTTGGTCCTAATTTAGCTGGTAGGGTATTAAATGTAGTTGGAGAACCAATTGATGGTTTAGGAGAAATTGAAGCTGAAAAGATGATGCCTATTCATCGAGAAGCGCCAGCTTTATCAGAGCAAAACACAAACCAGTCAATTTTTGTTACAGGTATCAAAGCGATTGATCTGTTAGCTCCATATCCTAAAGGTGGTAAGATTGGCCTATTTGGAGGTGCTGGTGTTGGTAAAACTGTATTAATTATGGAACTTATTAATAATATAGTTAAAGAATATTCAGGATTTTCAGTTTTTGCTGGTGTAGGTGAAAGAACCAGAGAAGGTAATGATTTATTAAAAGAAATGATTGAATCTAAAGTTATTGTTCCAGGTGATGTAGAAAAATCACAAGCTACATTAGTTTATGGTCAAATGAATGAATCCCCTGGTGCAAGGTTTAGAGTAGCTTTATCTGCTTTAACGATAGCTGAATATTTCAGGGATCAATGTGACCAGGATCTTTTATTTTTTGTAGATAATATATTCCGTTTTACACAGGCTGGTGCAGAGTTATCTGCTTTATTAGGTCGTATGCCTTCTGCGGTAGGTTATCAACCTAATTTAACAACAGATGTTGCTAGTTTACAAGAACGTATTACTTCAACAAAGAAAGGTTCTATTACTTCTGTACAAGCTATTTATGTTCCAGCTGATGATTTAACTGATCCAGCTCCAGCAGCAACTTTTGCCCATTTAGATGCTACAACGGTATTAAGTCGTCCAATAGCAGAAATGGGTATTTACCCTGCTATTGATCCGTTAGATTCAACTTCGACTATTTTATCTCCAGAATTTGTGGGAGAAGAACATTATAATGTTGTATCTGGCGTACAAAAAATGTTACAGGATTATAAATCATTACAGGATATTATTGCTATTTTAGGTATAGATGAATTATCTGAAGAAGATAAGTTAACTGTAGCTAGAGCAAGAAAAATCCAGAAGTTTTTATCACAGCCGTTTCATGTTGCTGAAGTTTTCACAGGGACAAAAGGTTGTTCAGTAAAAATTGAAGATACTATTAAAGGGTTCCAAGGAATTCTAGATGGTACATATGATCATATACCTGAATCTATGTTTTATATGGCAGGTGGTATAGTTGATGTATTAGAAAGATTTAGTGTTTCTGATAAAAAATAATTTGTTTTGAAACCTATTCATAACTGTGGAGTGATATAGGTTAATCTGAAAACATTACTATTATACATTATATGTAATAGTTGATTTTTTTGATGTTACTAAAAGTTCTCATTATATAATATCCATATTTAACTTTGTAACCTTTATCTAGGGAGCAAAGTTAATGGTTATTATCAGCATCAATTAAGTCAATTAAAAGATATTCATGAAGGTGTTTTAAACTATTTATTAGATATTTATATCTATAAAGTTCTTAATTTTCTCATTCACAGTTTTTTTGATTTTGCCTATTTTCCCTGCTGATTGAATAGATTTCTTGATAAACTTTTTGCTGTCCTCATGTTGTGGAGATGAATCCTGTAGCATATATATCCAAGATGCTTGATATATAGTGGATAAAGATATTCTCTTCGTATAATAATTGATGTCTAAAGATTTATCGGTTAATTTCTTCCAGATAGTATCTGATATGCTATAAAGTATTTTTGTTAGTAAAGGCCAGTTATTAGGTAATAATAAAAATGCCATTATTTTTTTAGATAGTTCTTTATTGTGATTCAGGAAGAATAAATGATGCTCTGTTAATATGAGTATTCTTTCTGTTATGCTAGTTAATTCGCTAATTTTTGATGTGATATTCTCAGAGTTAGTGAGCTTGAAGTTTATACTATCTATATAATATATAAGAATATCCTTCTCATTGAATAGTTTTTTTGCTATAATTGCCTGATTTGCAGCTAAAACTTCACATGATTGGATGAAATTATTTTTTGTCCAACCTAAAACATGTGAATTATTAATCATATTTTTTAGTATTATATTTAATATTTCTTTTTTTTTATTAGTATAGTACATAATTTTTTTGTTTTAGATCTTGTAAGATAGAAGTTAATACTTATATCTTAATTATACACATATATATAATATTGCTATAGGAGGAATTTATGGGATCAAAAGTTATAGGAATAGATCTTGGAACTACTAACAGTTGTGTTGCTGTTATAGAAGGTAAAGAAGCTCAAATTATTGTTAACGAAGAAGGTGCTAGAACTACTCCTTCTGTTGTTGCTTATGTAGCAGATAAAACGGCATCAAATGGATATAGAGTTCTTACTGGTGACCTTGCAAAAAGACAAGCTGTTACAAACCCTAAAAATACTTTTTTTGCTATAAAAAGGTTAATAGGTCGTAAATACGATGACGCTAAGATAGACAAATCAATGTTGCCATATAAAATCACTAAAAGTGATAATTCTGACGCATGGTTAGGTCTTGATGATACTAAATTATCTCCACCTCAAATTAGTGCTGAAGTTTTGAAAAAATTAAAAAAAGCAGCAGAAGAGTATTTAGGTGAAGAAGTAACTAGAGCAGTTATTACTGTGCCAGCTTATTTTAATGATGCTCAAAGACAAGCAACAAAAGATGCAGGAAGCATTGCTGGTTTGAAAGTTGAACGTATAATTAATGAACCAACTGCAGCAGCATTATCCTATGGTTTAGAAAAAGCAGGAACTAATGCAGATAAAAAAATTGCAGTATATGATTTAGGTGGTGGTACATTTGATGTTTCTATATTAGAACTTTCAGATGGAGTTTTAGAAGTTGTATCTACTAATGGTGATACTCATCTTGGTGGTGAAGATTTTGATAACCTATTGATAGATTATATTGCATCAGAATTTAAGAAAAGTGATGGAGTGGATCTTAAAAAAGATCATTTAGCACTTCAAAGATTAAGAGATGCAGCTGAAAAAGCTAAGAAAGAACTTTCTTCTTCGCATGATTCACAAATAAACTTACCATATATTACAGCTGATGCTACTGGTCCTAAACATTTAGATATTACAATTCAAAGATCTAAACTTGAATCTTTAGTTGGTGACTTAATCACAAAAACAGAAAAACCTTGTCTTCAAGCATTAAAAGATGCTGAGCTATCTGCTTCAGATATAGATGAGGTGATTTTAGTTGGTGGTATGACTAGAATGCCTAAGGTAAGAGAATGTGTTAAGAACATATTTAATAAAGATCCGCATAAAGGAGTTAACCCTGATGAAGTAGTTGCAAAAGGTGCAGCGATACAAGGTGGAATATTATCTGGTGATAGTGGAACTGATTTACTATTAGTTGATGTAACCCCTCTAGATTTAGGTATTGAAACTGCTGGTGGAGTATTTACCCCTGTCATTGAAAGAAATACATCTATTCCTACAAAGAAAAGCCAAGTATTTTCTACTGCTGCAGATAATCAGCCGGCAGTGACTATACAAGTTTATCAAGGTAATAGACCTATGGTTAGTGATAATCATAAATTAGGAAATTTTGAG
>JAXGGS010364497.1:0-12954 GCA_035585475.1 Armandia brevis
GTATTCAGCATCTATTCACATTCATGCTAATCAAAGCGTCTATTATTAAACTCAAGCTTTGATGGGGTACTTTTGTCGTGGAAACAAAACATTTTATTACTCTGATAAAAACTTCTTAACCAATTTATAAACTCAAACCTAATTTTGTGACGCATATAATTTTTTGCCTGACTTACATTATATGATACATAAACAGTTTCGACATCTTGCCTCAGATTTAGTACAGCAGCTGTGAATGTTTGTTTACACCTGAGTTGATGCAACAAACACATCACTTCGATCATCAACTCAGATTCTGGACAGCAGCTGTGATGGGTTTTTTTACACATGAGATGATGTAACAAACACATCACTTCGATCTTGAACTCAGATTTGGGACAAGAGCTGAAAATGTCACTGACCCCACACAATTAAAATCGATAAGTCGGTTAAGGAAGATTAGATCACGCTTGGGATGGTGTAACAAACATTTCTTGGTAACAATTGTGGCGGCAGATGGATATCTTTTTCAGCAGCAACGCGATTTGCCGTCTTCACACATCGCAATTTTAGCGCGACCGTCGAACGAATATCCGAACATTTCAAAATCATCCCTGTACACCTTGGAAATGTTAGAAATAATTTGATTGTCGATTTCTGCCAGCTCCTTGAGGTAGCGATTGGGCGAGGGGGCTGCTCGGTTGGTGGGGTTTAATACAGGGGCATTCTTGACCTTCTGTAGGTTAATGTCAGGGTTCAACTCGGCCATTGTTTTAAACAACACCTGAGCATCATTATCAAATGTCTCCACATTACCAGGGACAGCGTCGCCATGATAATATTTGAATATTCTTTCATTGAAAGGTTTCCCATATTTGGGATTCTCAACAAATTTGTCATTATAAGCAGATACGAGCCTGTCTAAAGGATGACGAACTGCGATCACCTTGGAGTAGGTGGAATCTTGAAGTATCTTAAGGGCATCGCTTTGGTCATACTGACTCAGTAGTTTAAACCCATATCTGTTGATGTTTTTACCGTGGACAGGGGCTCGGTCATTAAGATTTATATGGAACCCGCTGATATTTACCAGTAACGCTTTCCAAGTTGTACATCCGGCTTTTGGAACATAGCAATACATCACTTTCAGTTTATCATAAACTAAAATGTGTTTTGTCAAGGCCACAAGGTCTTTCTTTGTGAGGTCACTTCTTTTCTTCGATTTGCAGACGTCTGTTAAGCGTTTTAATCTTGTCTCTTGTCCACATGCACTGGCAGCAACAGCATTAGACTGCTCAGCACTGACTTCAGAATCTAGCAATACATAATACTTAAAGTTTGGATTCTAACATGGATGATCAATAATTGTATAATCATTTCAGTTATTTCAAAGTTGCAATTTAATTACATATGAACAGGGGATATCTTAATCGAATTTAAAGTGCGCGCAGAAGCATAGATTCAATTTTCTATTTGATTTTTCATATGAGTCTCTACTCTGTACTAAGATGCTATGCTATCTTTAATTCATACATATTTAAAAATAAATTCACATAAAGGAGAAAAACTATAATCAAATAATAAAAAAGGTAATTTTTACCTGTTTCTCTGCCGGGACAGTCGGCTGGAACTGCTCTCTCCGCTCTCTGCACAATGATAAAATATTTAACACTGACCGTGCAGCAGCACATAATGACTGCTACCAGCGCAACTCCTCCGTAAAATAATCGAGACAACTTCATCTTCTCCTAACACCTCCGATATCACACTGCGTTACAATTATAGTGTTGTTTACAAGCCAACGCCGGCAAAAACAGCATGGAATCACTGATCACAGATGGTGCCAGTTTATTACTTAATCAAAGTGTTTTATAAAGTTCCATCTCTTGGCCAGGGGGGTAACTCGCATATTAATGTAACAATGGTGTGTGGTATAATTGGGTTTTAATCTACGACATGCAAATGTACCCAAGATGGCGAGTGTATGATACACTTCTGAACCGCACAGAATTAATACAATTGGCAGATGCTACTCTCTTCCTCCCCCCCCCCCCCCGCAGCATAAGATATGTTTGGTTCATTAATATTGATAGCACCAGATGTGACTTGCCCGAGATTGGCTGAGGAAATCAAATTGAGTTAAACCTTGAATTAATTTAACATGACCTCATAAACACCTCATAAACACCTCATAAACACCTCATAAACACTGGTACATTAGTATACTCTGCCAAGTATGCTCCTCACAGACAAATTGTAAGTCAACTATGCATCTTACTGACAAACGGTAAGTCAACTATGCATCCTACTGACAAACGGTAAGTCAACTATGTATCTTACTGATAAATGGTAAGTCAACTATGTATCTTACTTACAAACGGTAAGTCAACCATACATCTTACTGACAAACGGTAAGTCAACTATGTATCTTACTGACAAACGGTAAGTCAACCATACATCTTACTGACAAACGGTAAGTCAACTATGTATCTTACTTACAAATGGTAAGTCAACCATACATCTTACTGACAAATGGTAAGTCAACTATGTATCTTACTTACAAACGGTAAGTCAACCATACATCTTACTGACAAACGGTAAATCAACTATGTATCTTACTTACAAATGGTAAGTCAACCATACATCTTACTGACAAATGGTAAGTCAACTATGCATTTTACTGACAAACGGTAAGTCAACTATGCATCTTACTGACACAAGGTAAGTCAACTATGCATCTTACTGACAAACAGTTAGATAAGTGTGCAACTCACATACAAATGGTAAGCCATGAATATAAACACTTTATCTTTTTATTGACTGGAATGCCTCTTTATTAAAAATAATAATTATAAGTGCTGAAATGGGTGATTGTATTGCAGATAATTTAATATTCAAATTCATGGATATTTCTTTATCTGGTGTATGAATTTCTTATTTTCTTCGTAAAACATCTTGAATTAATTGCTAGCTGGTAACTGATATTATTGTTTTACAGCTTGATATGTTCCAAATCCGTATTTTACTTCTACTTGGATGATACCGCCATTGGTTACCCCAAACCTCTGATGCCGAACACTGCCAACATTGGTGACATCATGGCGTCACCAGCCAACCACTACCGGAAGGAGAACTGCGTGAGTTTGTTGAGACATCACCAGAGGGCGTGGTGATTGTGGGTAGGGTATAAACGACTGACCGAATAATGCTGACCCATTTACTCCCATGTATTATCGGTCAGCTGTTTGCAGTCAGCCAAATAAACGGCTGACCCATTCACTCCCATGTATAAGGGCTAGGGGTATAAAAGGCTGACCAGCCAGAAAAGTAGTACTGACCAGGCGATTAAATAAGAAATACTTCGCGACTTTTTACCATCGAAATAAAATATCGGAAAGGTGAAATGTTTCGAAAAATTTGTGTTATGGTAGGATTACCGACTAATTTTTGTCAACATATCGGGCCAGCGAGAACTTCCGTAAACAGGGGGCGCTCCGACATATTTACGCACGGCAATACAACAATTATAACAGTAAAGCGCTTAAGCTTAAATGAATGATTTAGTCAATATATTATTACATAAATTTGATTAGGTGTTTTGTACTTTAATTAATGATGTGTCACAGATCACTCACGAAATGAAATTATGGAGCCCCATTGTTCACTTAAGGTATGTGTATTCTTCTCCGTACAATAGGCCTACAGGTATTTGCGCAACTCGGCTAATTTAAGAAGTTTTTACGATGGTCATTTGGGCTAATCCCTAAGGTTTTAATTATTTTTTTATAATTATGATATACCATTTTTTCGACATCATTTCAGATATCAGTGATATTTCTAAAAGGAATTGAGGCATAACTTTTGATGAGTATTTATTCATGTCAGATAAGCATTGTCACACGGTTAATTATGGTGCATTTAAACTGTATTTTCCGGTTGAAACAAGATACTTTGTGGTCTCATACTCATTTTTAGGCAAGGCTTATAACAAAGAAAATTACCCTGAAATGAAGAAAAAGATCGAAATCATTATGGACATGAGCATGGACAACTGGATTATAACTATTCGAGAAGTACTATCAAATTAGGCTAAATTAATAGATCCGATGTTTTATTTGGTTTTCATAATCATATTTTAGTACAGGATCCGAACAATAATCAGATGGGAAAGAATATAGCCCTATCCTCTTTCTGTTAATCTTGATTAATTTGACCCTATGAGATCTAATACGATTACAATTTCTTGGGAAAGTTTACAGAAACCACCAACACCTTGCCTGTGACCAGGTGTGATCTGCGCATTGTGACCAGGTGTGTTGTTCATGGACAAATTATGACGTAGGGACTCACGCAATTGCATTTATCGATCCTGTAACTTTGGTAAGGCCAGTCAGTCATTACTCAACACCAAGCTGAGAAGATGCATCATACTTTGATTGTCTCGGACTCTCAGTTTGAAAATCTTGGGCGGGAAATTTCATCAGATACCGAACTAATAAGGATATATCTGGCCTCAAAATTGAAGATGTTCACAAGCATGTGAACAATCTTCATCCATATGATGCCGTTATTACCCACTGTGGGATAAAAAACATTGATCATCCTCAAGGAGACAGTACGGAGCGAGTCATTTCTACATACAAGACACCCATCTCGTACATGCAGTCCTTGAAGCCAGGTATCTCTGTCATCATTTCAAGCCTGCTTCCCCGATTTCAGGACAGCAGAACAACAGGATTTAGAATACCATATGTAAATAGAGGCTACCTATATCAATTGGCGAGACAGACAAGAGAAATTAACATCAACCTAAAGGTTTGTTTTTAATTTTACCTGACGTAACTCTACCTAAATCTTTAAAGTTGTTTTAATTCATTTATTTTATTCAAGTACATAAAATACTGTTGATGTCCCTAATAAGGCAGTAACAGGGGACAAAACTATAAATCAACTATTTCAGATATCTTTTATCTGTGCATGAGAAAACACTAAAACCTCACTCCCCTTATAGCGAATACCACCTTATAATGGACAGCCTCTAAAACAGACATCTACAGTATAACTTTATTTGTATTTCGCCTGATCCTTCACTTCTCTCTCTCTCTCTATATATATATGTATATTTATACAGATAAACTTTAGGATCTTTTTTTTCCCTAAAGGAATTCTGCAATCATGAGAGGGCCACTTTCATGGAACACAGTGGCTTTGTTGATTCTCGGTTGATGGACTTTGATGGGCTACACCCCTGCAATGCCGGCATAGCAAACTTGGCAAAGTCTGTGAACACCTGCCTCGATCATCTTACGACGATAAACAGAACTCAGAAAACCGAGATGGAATGGCTTGCCCCTGATACTATAAAGGAATCTTTTACCTGTCTTCCACCTCCAATTGCCAGCACCCTATCGAGCATCTCTCCCTATGAGCCCCTGGTTGTCGTGCCACAGGTGGAATTCAAGCCTAAAAGACCAGCAGCCACAGAGAAGATTGCCAGGCCTCCAACTATCAAAATCAAAGTAAGGTTTTTAAACAAATGTGATCTCGATGTAAGTGCTGCTGTGGAACTAACGAAAAAATTCTGTAAACCAACTACAAGGTACTTTAAACACATTGGTTCCCCTAATTCACAATCTTGCGCTCAGTCGGTAATCAGTGTAACAAATCGATTCAGATGCCTCCCAATTGAAGATCTTCCACTTGATGTTGACAATAATGTATCACTTCTACCTACAAAGGCCATGCAGCCAAAAGCGCCTTCTAAAACAAAAACACATAGCTGCCCCTGATCTAAGTTACCGAACAACATTTTGGGGAAAAAAGCTAAAAACATATATGTTTCTGACCCTGGCGCACCAAATAATGTTTTGGGCAATCGAACCAAACAGCAGAGAGGTGGTTATGGGAATACAGCGAATACCCCAGTGGTATTTAGCACACGTAAAGAGGTCTTGAAACCAGTTGAAGCTCTTCAGCTGCTTGAAAATGGTAAATCATGCGAGTACACTTTTGTCCCACCTAATAAGCCAAAACAGAATGTTGTGTACATATTTTCAAGCGGGGAGGGTAATCAAAAGACAGAATCATGGGGGAGCGATGGGATGAAAGGGGTTAACAACTTTGGGAAAAAAATCATGTCAGACACATCAATTTAACATTAATAAAAAACAATCTTATCAAGATACCGGCCTTACACCAAAATATTCTCCCAGAAAATCAAAATTGGCTGTACATAGACAGATTCAGCTATCGTTTAGGGCCAGGCGCTCAAATCATATTTGTTGAGAACAACCATTGGGTACTTGTTATAAAATCAGTACAAAAAAATATTGCGTACTTGCTGGATTGTAACTGGGATAAATAGACACGCATATCTTCAGAAAGGCAGATAAGATTTTGGCCCTATATGGCAGCAAACAACTGAAAATAATGTACTTGCCAATTGAAACTCAGTCAAATGCTGATGATTGTGGGTTATATGCAGTTGCCAATTAAGTTTATTATCTAACAAAGGGCGAGGCATTTATGACTTCGCATTTTATAGAATATAATGCTGAGAAGAACACCATGAGAAAACATTAAAAAAAATGTTTAGAGAGTCGTAAGTTTACAATATTTCCATCAGTTGTAAAAAAGAAGGCTATGGTAAAAGGGAGCCATTTTACATTGACAATAGATTTATACTGTTGTTGCAAGATGCCAATATGTTTTGACAACATGCAAGAATGTGATAAATGTCAAATATGGTTCTTCAATCAATGCCTTGAATCTCCTGGTTCTAAGTGGAAACGTAAGAATAAAAAATGTGAATTCATGAACGATTTTTAGGGAAAACTGTGCAAACTTGTCAATAGTATAGAAAAATATTTTTAATAATATAATATGTGGTGTGTGGAACCTGGGCAATATTTCTAAGATTGCGCAAAATAATCTCAAGTAATTTACATTGAATATCATACTTGTCTGTCAAATGTATGTGTGTTTAAATATAAGAATGTAAATGATTGCTAAGATGTGCGCTTGTCCAATAAAATAGTTGTGCTATATTGCATGTTGAATGTATGATCTTTCGAACTGTAACATTGGGTTTATGGTATACTTGATACATATTTAACACGTTCAATAAAATAATAGTTGTGCTGACACACTCTAGTTGTTGTTCTTATGTCATGTTTAATACACAACGTGCTTAGCAACATAAAAAATACACAGTATTTCAGTAAAAAATATCTAGATAGATTAATGACATTTTTGATTAATGAAGAGAAACAAGAAAATTGTCTTTATATAGGCTAACCTTTATTCTTGGATCTAAAACTGGTAGAATGCTCAAACATCACAGTGTTTGATAGATATTACACAATAAACACCTTGTCCGAGGTATGTTGCAGAGTCATCAGGTCATCCTTATAGCTTTAAGTTCCGTATTACTGGTAACTTCAGTAAATCCAGTTGATAATGAGTTTGTCTTCCCACTCTTTGGATATTTACGTCCAGTTATGGCTGTAACAAACGCTTCGCGAAATTGCCTGCATTAAACATAAATATTTCATAGCATAGTGTTATCTCTGTCTTGAATCTCTAAAAAAGTTTCAATTGGGATATATGAACCCATTATAAATATTTGTTTGCAAGTAGGCTGTTTATTCTGCATTCTGATTTACTTCGGAAGAAAGCAATCAATCAATAACCAATCTATTGAAAGAAGTACCACTTACTTCGATATCAATGCATACAAGATTGGATTAATGCAGGTGTTGGCGTAAGTCAGTACATTGCTCGAGAATACCAAAATTACGTAATTGGGCATGGTAGCTCGATCAATGATGCCAACATGTGTCAGAAACGTCTGGATGATCATCGGTCCCCATGCAAAAAGGTATATCACAAACATCACTGCTAATAGTTTCACAACCTACAAATATAGTATATTAATATGAGTTAGTGTGCAAGACATAAGTTCATATATGAATTCAAATTAAGCTATATAAATGATGACATGCACTTGCCTTTTTCCTCTCGTTCATATCATTGTCATTTTCGTTGCTAAGACAAGAAATATTAGTATGAGACAATTACAATGTATCCGGTTATATTGTAAAATATAAAATGTCTAAACATTCATCTACCTATGCTCATTCATGCGTGGTGCATTCCTTATACTTTTAAGAACTGTAACCCCTATTCCGCAATAGCTTAAGCCAATTGTCAGGGCAGGCAAAATTAATCCGAAAATGAAGAACATACAAGCGGACGCCTGAATAGATTTAGTTGTATTCGGAATGTAAGTTAGAAACAGACAGTTGACGTAATTCCCTTTTGTGTAGTACTGTAAATGAACAAAGCAAGCCTAAATTCGTTAGATATTCCTGATTGAATTGGTATCGTTTCTGCATTATCTATCCCCAATAAAATCCAATTTTTAAAGTTGATCGATCCAAGCATTTATTAATCCAATTACAGAACATTTAATAGAGTTCCTTACCACGCCCAAATATATGATTGGAGCCGATATCAGCAAAGCAAATGACCATGTTAAGGTGATAGCTTTTTTTGTGTTTCCTACAGTGCACAGTGATTTGGATTGAAGGGGAAAACAAATCACAAGATATCTGAAATAATTATCAAATGGAAGAAAATAATTTGAGGGAAAATGACATTATATAATAAAAATAGTTTCGGCTTCCTTTTTATAGTATACATCATATGAAAACAATGACTTTAGTCTAAAATAGTTTAATAACAAGAAATGATACCTTTCTACATTCATGCAAATCATTGAATATGCAGAGCACATTAAAGACACCGTATATATATAGTGTACTGAATAACATGATAGTTCTCCAGCTATTCCACGAAACCAATAACCAGATCTGATAAAATAGAGATAAATCTGTAATAAAAAACAAAAACAAAATTTAACATGGAATTTACACAAATCTTGTTTTAAAATGTGTTGTATAATGATATATCAAGAACAAAAAATCCACTTTACAATATTCTTCAAAAAACTAATCGAAATAAAAAACATTATAATCAGAGCTTATAAACCATTTCTTAAAACTGATTTTAAATAAATAGTTAAATGTCATAGTTAATCTAGCGGTCAACAGTTTTGTGTGAAATACAATAGGTGTATGTTGCTCATAGTAAATTAATGTAGCATGATAGGAGACAGAGTAGTTACATATTACATTCAACAGATGCACATGTAATTTAAATTCAGTACTATCCAAAAGCTCTAGATTATGATGCATTTATCAATTTAAAATAATTATCAAAGAGAATGAACAAACAGTCATTTTGTTCAGAAATTATTGTCACAAGATTTATAATAGCTGGCCAATTAATAACTTTAAATATGAAACAAGTTAAAAAATCAGAACAATCCCTGGTTTAATTGAGATCAATAAATGCAATTGAGTGAGAAGTTGGTCTGAGAGTGAAAAGATAAAATGGACATGCATGAACATAGTTATTTCTCGAAAATAATCATTACAATTTCATCCCTACAGGACATTGTTTTGGGTAAGTTTCATAATTCTAGCCAAAACACATTATATATGATATCACTTTCCTAAATGGATTGATTGAGCTTGGTTTAGTATTAAGATCCTACACAAATTCTCTTTTAGATGACAATTGTAGGAAACTATTTTCTCTCTCTTACAGAGTTTAACCACTCAAATTGAAAAACTACTATCCATAACCAATAGAATGCTGATATACAAACAAGCCAAAACAGCATCCCCAGTCACATCAATTTATAAATTGAAACTTTTGCTACACTCAGTATATTGTTACGTTCTAAAAATAAAAATGCCAGCCACGAAATGTCTGAACAAAATTAAAAGCACCCACACTTCCGGAAGTTAATAAGTTGCATTATTTATCATATATGCAAATAAATCAGTAAAATAAGATTATGTTCACATTATTAAATACCTGGATAGGAATACAAATCAGACAACACACGAAGTCGGAAATTGCCATTGATCCTATGAGGAAGTTCATCACAGTAGCACGTCCTGTGAATTTTCTAAGTGCCACTAACACCAGCCCATTTCCTATTAAAAATGCAAGAGGTGGTTTCTGATATAAAACAACGGGCAAGATAAATCTGTTACAAACATGACCTTACCTAGAACACCAAGGACCATAATCAGAGAATAACTAGAAACGAATCCATCAAATATCTGTTTCTGTCTTTTTCTAGTGTTTGCCACAGACCCAGCAATCATTTTCGCTTCATACTGGGTAGGTTCCCTCCAACGGCAAACAAGATAGCAAATACAAATGGCTTTAACATCAGTAAAATCGACTCCCCATTTTTCCATTAAGTATTCGATGCAAGGGTAACCTTCAGAATAGCTATACCCTTGCTCAAGAATATGAAGTCGCCATCTGATAACTTCGTTTTCATCCATAGGTGGTGGCACATGTACTTCAGTTGTTGCCAAATTAGATGTGTCAGGGTAACCAGTATCTTAAACAAAATTACATTAGCTAGCAAACTGGTTTCTAAATAATTAACATGAAAAACATCTATCAATTTGTTGAATATATTTCTGTAATTTAGTCAACAGTGGTCCTTCCTGTATGATTCTTATTTATAAATACAATTGTAATATCAATAGTATTAGATTTTAGTTTTTTTATACTGAAGTTTGTTCATCTTAATTATTCATGTCATTTTCATCTAAAACATCGGATAGAAAAGTCGATGCATAATTATCCTAATTAGGTTCATTTGGTACATAGAACTTAAACATCATAAAGAACACAGTAAATATTCTTCTCATACATATATACATGATTGTATCAATTCCTTCTACATATTGTTTTGCTCAAACTAATTGTTGTATTAAAGAAACACTGATGAAAGCTATGTTGACGATCACACTTTCAAAATAAATGATACAGACCTAATAACAATTAAGATAATGATTCAATAAAACAGGTATAGAATAAATGTTAAAGGTTTGTACCTGAATCATTATGCCCTGATATCCCGCACAATTTGGTCAGGAAAATGATTCCCAACAGAAAGTGTATATTCATTGTCCTAATGCATCGATCAATAATATATGTCAATTAATTATATTTCCACCATATTATACTAGCACGGAAATTCGAGCTGTCGCAGTATTAATTTCAAATGATGTCACGATTAGGATAAAATACCTTATATGCCTCTGCCATGTTTCTACAACTATTGAATCAGGAAAACTAGAAGTGTTTTTGGAACAAATATTTCTCATTTAGTATCCAAATCATCCAGAATCCTTTCTTGTGAAAAAATCAATTTCCACAATCATGTTGAGCGCCAAGCCATGTGCACCATTGCGTTTCTTGAATGCATATCCAACATTACAAGTCACTGCTGCCACACCCTAGACCATTGTGTGCGCAATAGCTTACCTGGACTCCATATTCCATAATAATCATGTTTTGTTACATGCATAATCATAAAAAATTATATGCAACTGTGACCCTGAATTCAATAATTGGGATGGAAGTATTGGATTGCTCAAATTAGAAATGATGATCGAAGCAATGAATTGCCATTAAACTTCTGAACTAATGATTATTTCAGTTTTATTTTTGGGAAATAAAGGGTGAACATATTCCTGGTTCATGCACATAATTGATTAATTTGGTATAATAAATGGAATTAGTGCGGCCACACCCTAGGTCATGTGAAATTAATCCCTAAAGGTGCCTTCATGACATCAGTTATCCCGACACTTAGAAATATGGTCATTCTCAAATAAAAAAGCTAAAAAGGACGCAGGCTGTACAAAATTCTACCGTTAATTTTCAAAAGCGTACAAAAGGTTGGTTATACTCGGTATATCATGCTTTGTTGAAAACGCCTGGTTACCACAATCCACGCTGTTGGGTTTTGGGTCGTACTGCCCAATTTTATCCGGTATTTGGGACTTAAAGGTTTTGTGAAATACAATTATATTTGGGTCTGCATTGGTGAAAAATGTAGTCAAATTTTAGTTGTCAACCTAACGTATTTGATGTGTGGATTTTAATGCGAACATCAAGCGTCAATTGCAAATTAATATAGAGTGGCACAAATGAATGATGCATCAATCTACATTTCCTCTGAGTAAATGGTTGGCAATGAGATGATCAGTATAAACACTCAAGCTAAATCTATTGCTTTTTTCGAAATGCCGACCATGCAAACTGACTTTGATGTCAATGGGAAGCATTGGTTATGAAATACATGGGATTGGGATAGGCAGAACAAAAAGTTACTTTGTTTGTGCAATTTGTGGTGATGTCCGAGCACCAGTTTTTGATATTGTTTGTAAATGCACGAGTTGTGGTCATTGAAGCAAATGCCAGCACCAGAAGGAGGAGGCTGCTTGCCAGTGTCCAAAATGAAATAATTAGACAGTTCAGCTCTGAAGCTGGTAAAAGACAGGAAGGGTGACATGTTCGGCATGAAAATGCGTCAGATGTGCCGCAAGCTGCATTGCACTGGATAAAAGCGGCAATGGGGAGCGGCAACTGACGCCTTACACACATATATATATAACAGGTTATCTAGCTGCATTACCAAACCAAACAAAGGACATGAAAAGAGACTTGTGTTGAGGTAGCAACTAAAATATGAACGTCGATATGAACAACCACCGTTTCATCTTAATGTCAATTTGTCTTTTAATGCTCTTTGAATTCAATTCACTGCATGGACAAAACTATACAGGTAAGCTGAATTTTCCAGTTTGTTGTGATTCTTTAAAATAAACAATGGCAACTCTGAGGAATGCTTATTGATTGGCTTTAATATTTACATGTAGGAGCATTGGAAGACCAGCAGACCACCATCACTGCTACAGTCAATGTAGCGATAGAGGATGCTGAGGTTTTCAGGCTTCGTTATTTGTTCGCATCCCTCGGAATTCCGTATGCTAGTAAAAAATGCTATAAGTTTTTGGAAGACAGAATGGAAAC
>JAXGGS010364608.1:0-10655 GCA_035585475.1 Armandia brevis
CTAATTTCAGGGATAGCAGTACTTGGTCATTTTACAAGCAAAATGAGCTTTGGTTCACCTTACCAGAATTTCGGTTCACCTTACCAGAATTTCGGTTCACTTTACCAGAATTTCGGTTCACCTTACCAGGAACATGTTTCTGGTTAATGTGATTTATGTGTTTTTTTAATATCACTTCCTGTTCCGATGAACCGATGATTTTCTGGTAAATATTAAAACAGGCCCCAGCTGTTAAGTCTTCCCCTTTCCAATCGTCAACTACTACCACTGGATGAGCATGAGAAAGCACGTTTTTGATCAATTTTAGTGATTTTTAGTGAAGTTTGTGTTGGAAACAAGTGCAACCGCTCAGTGTTATTACACATGGATATATACCCTGTATTCCTTGGATATAGAAAATAGGTAACGCCATACTTTTAGTAGTCTCTATCTACAGAAAAAACACCTAACTTCTTTCGAAATTTCTGTGCCCGGTGTTATCCAGGATAGGTGATTTGTTTATAAAACAACATGCACCAAAACATTATTTTGCTGATCATTTAATAATTATTAAAAATTAAGTCGGTCGTTTTCCCTTAATAGCTCCCTAATTAGAACGTTGTGTACGATTAAAGTAACATACATGGTACTGTTCATCTTGCACATTTGCCTGAAAGCTGAAGGGTGTGCTTGTATCGGTATATTGACAGTACATCCACTATGCCTCGGTGACAGTTCGTCCACCGTATTTTGACAGTTCGTCCACCGAGCTGTGACAG
Source organism: Armandia brevis (assembly GCA_035585475.1). NCBI lineage: Eukaryota > Metazoa > Annelida > Polychaeta > Opheliidae > Armandia > Armandia brevis. The sequence continues at coordinate 759 of JAXGGS010364608.1, forward strand.
TTCGTCCTCACCTTTCCTTGAAAGTTTAAGACAAAGAGAATGACGTGAACTGTAGCGGTGTAGCCTATTAGTATATAGGCACGATATACGGTGGTCCCTAAAAAACACACGGGAACTTTACTGACCCATTCACCTACATGTTTAAGCGGTCAAGTGAATGGGTCAGTAAAGTTCCCGTGTGTTATTTAGGGACCACCACGATATACACGGTTATCAAAGTTTTCACACGTTTCATACACGTCGATGGCTCAGTTACGGTTGTTCGTGAATCTCATTGTTTGTCCCACTTTCGGTCGTGCACCGGTATAATTATTCTTTGATGTTCAAGCTGTATGAGGTGCAAGTAAGTTAGTATGCTCACATGAGTTCGGTCCTCAAAGAATGCTATTCAAGGGAATAACACCTGTGTACAAGTTGTCAAACAGGGTGGGCATTTATGCAATTGTTTCCAGGCACCACACTCCGCCTGCCTATCAATTCTGAATTATTTTATCAGAAGTTCAGTCTTCTTTGATGCAGTTAATATGACTACGGTACATCTCTCACCACTCCTGGTGAAATATCCACCCTTTTGGGCCTGTTTTCTTCTTTTGAAGAATTCCAAGCTGCTCCGAGTCTGCATGAATTACTTCTTAGCACCCAGTTATATAAAGTTCATGCTGTGACCATCAATATCCACTTTAGTTCGACCGCAATATCTTATTGTGATTATGTTACAAACTCAAGATTGTTATTGAAAAATCTTAATGTTGTGACTATAGGATCAGTATAACTAAACCAATAACAAAAGAATTATCTATTTCTTATTTATACCAATTGTCATGAATACCGATTTGCTTACTCAGCATCGTTTGATCTATTGTTTTAAATCGGATAATAGTATGCATTGCTTATCGTTTGTGTTAAAATATAAAGCTTCCCAACTTAAAAGTACCAGAATTCGACATTTATATTACTGGTTAAGGCTTGATCCATTTTTATACTATGTATTCATTTCTCATTTTTATGCAGAACCGCAACATGTTTCATCAACACAACGCAAATCCAGCTAGTTGGAAAGGGTTCACCCTCGTGGTGGTAGGTAGATTTTAGTACACTCTCCCGTCATTAACCTACATTATTTGACTACATGAATTGTCCTCAGTTTTGTAAATTAATTTTACTCTATCCCGGTTCTTTTGTTCGCAGCCAGCTGTATCAGTTGGTAATGTAGGGCAACTTACTGCTGATCTACTTGTGTCCACCATGTGCATGAAGAAATCCGGGTTCTTTTACGATGACAGTTTTCTCCCAGTTGTTGGAAACGACCCTTTTTCTCCAGGGGTTTCCTCTCCTCAACATTGTCAATTGGTAACTGCTGTTGAGGTTTATGAAAGCCAAGAACACAAGCTTGTAGTAATACAACAGCGATCGCCGTTTGTTAAAGGGAAAAAGAAGCAATTCATGGAAAAACTTAAAAAGTGGGTAAAGGAAATTCAGTTCAGCGAAGTAGTAATCGCTACCAGCATTTTCGCCCATGAACGATTGGATGCACAACTACAGGGGTGAGTTACTTACCGGTACATCTGAACATCTAATGAGTAGATCCTTACAGCTTTGGATTCAAATAAGAGTAGTAACCATACCCTCAAATAATTGGTCCCCGCTTGGTAATCGGTCACTATAATTTATTTTATTTTATCATCATTTTACGCTGCAGGACTCAGTTGAGGTATGCTTTTAGTGACAAATTAGAGAAAAAAGTAGGCAACTCACTGATAGATTCTCTAGGATGGGTCGCTTTAGAGAGAAGGCCAGTCTTGCCAGGATCCGATAGTGATGGGCAAACAGAGCTTTTCATGCCCGGCGGTGGCTTAGCAAAAGCATTCCAGAATATGTGGTATGTACCTCCCGTTTGCCTCTTACAAACAATGTGATTATTATACATCAAAATGTATCACTATTAAACAATTATTTGTTCTATATCATTGAGCAGTATTGAAGATGACATTCTTGTTGGAGTAGTACTAAAGTTCTGTTCAGAAGGGGACAATGCCGGTGACGCAGTACAGCTTGCATCATACCTTAACTCTTGGAAAGGATGGGTCGACCTTCAGGTAGAACCTATGCTCCACTTTATTTCACTACGCTTCGCCCTACTTATTTGTACATTTCATAACACATATCACATTGCTCATCACGATGATTAATTTAAAAGCCTCATATTCACAGGATGTATAGAATGTTTCACCTAATTGGATTCCGTAAAGTGACCCTGTTTTTGGAGATGAATGAAATGATGGGGAAATAAGACGGTCTCCTCATAACTTTGTCTCATTCATGGCCATTTACACTTATTGTCACACATTATTGTTTTGATTTTTTTACAAAAGGCCTTTTACGGCCGCGCATTACGATTAATTTACCAATTTCCTCACTACCTTCATTGAACTTTCTCCAAATATAATACAAGAAACAGTTTCCATTCCTTATTTGTGGCTTATAACCAGAATACACAGACGACGGGAGTAGAATTAGTTTTGTTTTGTTCAAAGCATTGTTGCGCACCATTAATCACAATATGGTTACATTCTGCGAATCGACTCATTCTGCGCACAGAAAACTGCTTCATATAAAATTTACAACTGACCCGTGTTCATCATATGGAGTTAAACCATACTTGCTGTTGTCTCCGTTATCTTTGATTTATCGGGATTAGAAAGAGTGTGTGTTCCATAGTTTCGAACCTAACTCGGGTAGCCGTGTAATCTTATTTTTAACACATCTTAGCAACATAACTACCAAAGGTGGCACTCGCCGCCATTTAACTAATTGCGTCAGCTAAATTCATGTGTGGAAAATGTCAAATTTAATACTTCCCGTTCGACATTTATCAGCGGATGGAAAAAGTTTACGCAAAGCACTACAGGGAGTACAAGGTGGTGATTAATCGACATCTTTTTATAAGTTGTGCCTGAAGCACTTTGTCACACATGCACCTACGTTCTCCTCATTCTGACAATTTCATGAATGATTTTTAAGGTAGACTCGATGATTCAATTTAGCATTTTTCCACCTGTTTAGTTCTTCTTTAGTCTGTAACTCACTGTACCAATGGAGAAAATAACTACCCCGGTCTTAATTTCACGAAAGTGTGATTGTTTACTTTGAATTCTCTCGTCGCATCGCGGTGTTGTCGCTTTCATTCATTTCAACTCTATGCCCCACTATTATCTGAACCAACCTTCCCGGAAAGCGTTTGTACTCGTGTGAATGGTATTACACATATTCTTATTAAACACCTTATTATCTTATATTACTGTTCCAGTCCAGTATTGGGTTCTGTTCGAAATGTTTAGGACTGATAATTTGTTCTTTGTTGTTGCCCTGCTTAAAACAATAGATGATAAATGACATCATAATGAAAGAATTGGTATACCGACAACTGTCAACATTTTATATCAGGATATTATTAGTAAATTCAAATTGTAAAGTAATGCTGCACATCTGCTATTCATAATATATTTAGGAATCTTTAGTCCCAATTATCGCTCCTATTTTAAAGTGTGGTTTGACCTAACTATTAAGTGCAACTTTTCACCTGTTCTTAGTCCGGTACATTAACTTGATATCTGAAACTGCACCGTTAAACATTGCGAAGCATCTCGGGTATGTGGCTTGATTGGTTGTGCGCTGCTGAAGACAGGGCGGCTTCGCCACCCGTCAGAGACACACGTTTGTGACCGACAGCAATTAGCTAAATCTGCTCTTGCTTGCGTGACGTATCAATCGAATCGATATAATAATTGCATTAGTCATCCATTATCAGTGGTTGATGTGCACATGCGACTCAATGCTCACCTTGTACTTTAGGGGCGAGTATCTCTGTTTCATCGCGTTTTGACGTCAACACGAATATCTGTGACGTTATTCAATAAAATAAAATCGTCTGTGTGGTGTTTTTTAAGCCCATGCTGGATATACGTTTTATCGACGGGCAAATGCACACTCGTGCTCAGAAACATGTATTAGACGGCCTAAATTATACACGCGACCGTTACAAAACATTGACAATAATTCCATTGTTATTGGTGGTGATAATTCTCAGAAACACTGATGTGATTTTCTTCACGTAGGCCTTTGTGGCACGCGGTATGCATTTTCTAGTCACAGCCAATTTCCTATGTTGCACTTCTTAGAAGCATGTAATATTTGTTCGTGCCAACCATTTGTTCTTCTATTTATGTACCAAACAAACAGGTTTATTGTGTGGTTGATAGCTAACAAGCTGTTTACGCGATAACGGCATCACGAAGTGACATGAGACGTGCACGTGATGTGTTTATGTTGTTACTCTTCCTCACCCCACGCGTATTTAAAATCTGTGGCGGTCTTGTTTCTCCAGGCACTGCCTGCTAATGTAAAATCCTAATCCTCCTCCAATCCTTTGATCAGGTGCTGTTTAAGTTCTGTCCGCCCACGCGTGTTACCATGTTTCACCGTGGTCAAGTAGAGTGTGTGATCCCCAGACACTCTCAACGATCACTCTCAATGCTACATGTGAAGCTTTAGAATATGTCTGAAACAAAACAACCGTGGCTATTTTATTTCACGCATATATAGCAACTCATAACATATTTAGGTTTTCGTTTTAATCAACATGGGCAGCGCTCTGTTTAAACCTTGACTCTATGATCCACCTGCATAGAATACACGGCACATCGCCGTCTTCTGTGTTTCCGACTGTTTTACTTGCCGGTATAAAGCTTCAGCACAAAAATGTGAAGCAGATGCCGATGGGACTAAAGATGAGGAAATACCACGGCTAGTATGGATTCTTCTAGACTTTCGCGGATGAATTCAATCATTATTCTAACCATCTGATTGCTTATGCACGTGGTCGGATTTTTGCTCATTTAACGTTTTGCAGTACTTAATGACTGATGATGACCGAATGTCAAGTTCCTCTTCATGATGACATTTGTCGTATTTAAGTCAGAACAGTTGCACATCAGCCGATGGCTATCGTGAGCAGGTGGTTAGATCGGGCTGATGGATAGTTCAGATAATTTAGGGTATTCCAGGCGGATGTAACGTTAACGTCAGTGGAAAATCTATATATTTAGGAATAATGTGCGAGCTCGTCGTATGTCAAACTGTGGATCGTCATTCTTACTTATGTCGCCATCAAATGCGGGTACCTATATGGTAAGACTGAAATCCAAACTCCATGGCAGATGCAAAAAGTTGAAAGTGGGATCGACATTTAAGTCCCCCTGCTCATATAAGACCAGGGACCAGAAAATTGGACAACCCGATGTGTTCAACTGTTATGACACTGTTCCTAATCATAAGCCCTCTACTAATCGTGCAGTTTGTAAAAGACATGTGATACAGTCAACCATTATGTTATAACGTGTGTTACGAGGAACAACTGTCAAAACCCGCGTCGTTCCAAGGAGCAATATACATTTGTTATTTTAATTACAAACGTATGAACAGCATTATGAAAAAAAACGTGTGTAGGTGGAGGGTTTGTTAAGTCTGTGTGAGTCTTATACTTTTCCCATTTGTGCCGCATCGATTTACCGGACTAATTGCATGTGGCTAATTGGTTATATGACTATCCTAATCATTTTACTATCATATTTTCATCCATCTCAATGAATCAATGCTATAATTGTATGGGCTTTATTTGGACATTTCATATCTAATTCGTTTGTGTTTCACGTACTAAGCCGTTGGTCTGGGTCAACAAAAGTTATACGACAATAGGAGCGTTTAATTTTTGCTTTTTCTTGCCCGCCGTAGTTTTTGATCTATCAGTAGGTTAGTTTGTAAGGTATCCGTGAACTGTTACTGTGAACATGTGAGAAATGAATACCAGAGTGTAGCCATGTGTAGTCTCTGCTTGTCTAATCAGCATGGGCTTGTGAATTACGTAAATAATCGTTATCGATTGACTTGCTATAGTGTAGGATGAATTAACATTAATTTACCCTAATCCTCTTGTCACCAGATGCCATCTATATATAGTGTTCTTTTCGCAAAGACTTAGTTTTTTTATCTCTTTCAGGCTGCGCCGGATATTCTACCGCCCATATTAAGAGAAGGATGGAAAATCCCCTCTTCCTGGAAACTATTGTTTGGAAATCGTTTCGATCAATCTCTGTTTCATTAATATGTAAAACATGTAAATTTGCCAATTTTTATTGGTAGATACACTATATTTTTATCCGTTTTCGAAGAGAAATGTATGTAAATATATATGTAAGTCAATGATTCCATACCGTCGGAACCTCCTGTTGTGCTATGATATATACTGTTAAGACCTGTCTCGTTTAAATTTTGCCTGTCAGATAAAATATGAAGGTGGAATCTTCCTGTAACCTTATTTACTAAAGATGTCGGCACATATGCACCGGTACGTACTGTATGCTCTACCATTGACGGTGACGTTATCGCAAATAGTATAACTTCCATTTTATCAAATAAAGAGCATTCTTTGTCAACCGATAGTTACCAAAATAGTCAGTTGTCGTATTCGTGTTAAGGTAGCATACAACAAAACAGTGGTTTACAAAAATAAATGTGTCATCTTTATTCACAATAAACAGTGATGATAAAAGCATTGATGTCACTAGAGACGTTTTATTTTGCTCTACAACACCATTATTAAACAGTAATGTGATCGAGCCGACTAAGACTTAAATGATTGACCGCGTTTGAAAAATGGAATAAGGGAAAGTTCATATTAATTTGACATTTCATATCACAGGGGTACGATGCCTTAGATTATTTAACAAAACTTTATAAACTTCTACAATGTTCAGCTTGGGTATTAAATTGATCATAAGTAGATACATTTTTCAAATGGCATCAGATTAGAAAACTCCGAGAATTCTGATTGGCCACACCTGATCGAATACCGGTAGATTTAAAAAACCTTAATTAATGCTAAAATGTTCTCCCAGAAGTGAATAATGTCGCTCATACTCATCTAGAACCTAGAAACGCCTCGATCGAAACAAAGAAACTAACAAAATACATACTGGCCTATAATGTTAGTGTATACGGTAGTTATGATTGTCGTGTGATATATATGTATGATATAAACGCTCAGATTATATGTAAGTTACATATTTCCTGGAAGTTCCATGAGGACATGTTCCATGCGTCTCACCCTTCGAGTTTGGTTAATAGCGCAAGTGACATTTACTAAACAATGATTTTTAGATTCAAGTGAAATTAATAAACATAGTGGCTATCGGTGACTGAGCAAATTGCTATACCATTCTTCCACAAAGTAAGACGGGCCTTAATCTAGATACAATTTACGCGGATTGGTAGAGTTACATATTATGCGCATTACGCTTTCTATTTTAAACCTTGATAATACAGTCAAATACAGGTTGACATCGCACTATACAATTACAAACTTTAGTTACCTCGTTTAACTAGAGTCGCATCATCAATAAAATCCGACCTTAACAAAACAAGGTAATTACCTTCATCAGCACATGCATAATTGCCTGGTGACTTGTGGATATCATATCAAACTAAACCTACACAGAACAACAATTCGACAACGAACGAAAATTAATTGCCAAATAGAAAGTAGTCGATATCTCAATGTTTTATATTTTGTTATAATTCAATTGTCGTTCATCACCAGCGTATTGAGAGGCACGCGCGTATATTTTTTTCTTATTTTCTTGATAACACATGCATGAATACTTTTAAGAATGAAAATAAGGTGTGATATTCGTTATTAAACGCTGTTAGCGCGACTCCATACTTTAGAAACATTGTGGTTAAGTTCGTACTAATATGTACATCAGCTCGATTTGAAGTTTTATCGTACGGCATACTGACTGCCCTTTATGATGACGTGATTGATTTTGAACAAGCGTAATTCGTTATACCCTTTACTGTGATGTTACAGAGGATGATTTCAAGCAGTTTTACCGCAAGTTAACAATTCTCTTGGGTTTAGTTACCCATATTTTAGCATTGGCTGTTCGTGTGTGTTTATCGGCAAACTTAAGTTGTGTTGGCCGCACTTCCTGCATGAGACCACGACTCTCTGAGGCAATTCTGGCCTCTCTGACCACTGGTGGAGTATTTTTGTTAGATCAAACTTGTAGTGGAAGGGTTTCAGCTGCGTTCTCTCTTCAGGCATATGCGGGTTCCATATCTCCATCCCAAACGGGTCCTCTTCTGCGTTAATGCTTCTCAGCCAAATGATTGCCGGTGGACACGTGGACCGCAGGTTTTCGCGAGGGATGTCAAACCGTACACAGATGCTGTGATCGCCCGCTGGGCATTTTGAGTCTGAAAATATGGCGTAAAATATGCATCAAAACAGCTACGCGCATGTTCTATAACAAAGATTGATCAGTAAAACAACAAAGTCATCTTTTCAGCCTAAATTTGACGCTTAAAATTATAATTCTCTTTCCTGTGTCGGGTGTTATATTACATTACAAATTTATAATATATTTAAGACCAATCTATAACATAAATCATCTTACGAACTCCTCAGAGGAAATACGCATATGCATGGTACAATTCAATTTCAATTCAATTTTATATGCATTTTATTCCAGCTAAACATTGTACAATATATAACATGGATTTGTATAAAATACTCTGGTTAATATATGTGTTGTGTTTTATTGATTAATATGTGATTTGAAATGGTACGATATGTGGACTTATGGTTTGTGAATGAAAATGACATAAAGATGGGGTGTATTCTATCGTATGGGCAGCAATTTCTTGTTGTCCCTTTATCTGTATGATTGGTTCGCGGTATAAACGAATGCAGCTTTGTTAACTAGATTCTCATCATCCGATATGAATTTAATCACTTCCTCATCTGTGTTAATTGCCTGGGCCATTGATTCACGCTCAATGCTTTTAAGCATTGCGCTCTTGCTATATATACATGTTGAGCCGCTTTTTAAGCCGCTGCGCTAGAGACACATTGACCCAGTGAAACAATATCGGGGGGCCTGGCCTGCTCGACAATCTACATCACTTCAGACGTTGATTGTTTGAAGGTGCACTCAAGAAAGTCTGTCATTTGTTTCTTGCGTTTTGTTCCAGGAACCGTCTGCGAGACGTAGTTTTATGGGTACTTTACCTTGGAGATGTTTTTTCTCCAACTTATCTTCCGCTTCTTAAGATACACAGATCTAAGTAAGTTGTATCGCCTTTACAGCCATCTTATCTCAGACACCATGTATTCCTGACAATTTTTTCTGATCAATGAGGCGATATATTGTGATTCAAATGTGTATACTCGTTGCTCATGTGAAGTCAGTGACTCAGGTCAACGATTCGTATCTGTGTTGGTCTAGTTACCTACTTTTATAAGTAATCTGTCTCTATACAAATGAGACTCCACCAAAACGATCTTAAGAACTACAAGTATCATATTGACCAGCTTTGACTAGAAAGTCTTTTAAGCCATCAAGCTAAAAAACAGGGTAAAAATAACGTCATTGATATCCTGGATGTATGAGCGTATGATCTTTTTGGATTTTGTGTGGATGATAATATGAGAACTGTACAAATTTTTCCAGTTATCCGCTAAGCCTAAGATCGAGGGATAAATTTGGGGCTGCAAGCTGCAGTTGCTGCAGCCAGTGCCGTGGAATGTCAAGTAACAAGTCTGCCTCTAGGAAGAACATCGTACAATATTGTCCAGCTATAATTAATGTCCAGCTATCATTAATGTCCAGCTTTCATTAATGCCTCACGGATATAAGCCTCAAATTGACGTTTACCCTCCGCAATTACCCGGCATTGCTGTTTAATCTCTGTTCAATGGCATCTGACGTTTCGATGCTGTTCAATGGCATCTGACCTTTCGATGATTAAATTCTATCTCAAGCCGATCACCCTTAAGTA
>JAXGGS010364941.1:0-12949 GCA_035585475.1 Armandia brevis
GTTATTCAACATAAATGGTCTTTGTTTTTATGATGAATAAAAGTATTTTAAATCACATATAATTTAGAATACTACAGTTTTAGAATAACATGAAACTAATTGAGGCCATTCAATGAAGTTGTCTTATTGGTAACCTAGAATATTTTCTTTTGGTATATCAATTACCTTGTGCGTTTTGAACGTCTGATGGAAAAGGATCATGTCTTGCTTGGGGATCTGTATATCATATACAGATATACACTATCAAGAACTTAAATTAGATAATTTACTTTCCTTTTCTGACGCTGATCCAATGATTTTAGTGACGATAAAATTGCATAATGTCGAAAAATATTAAATTTGAATTGAATTTGAATGATATTTACTAATTATCATTACAAATATCGGTTAAATTGGCTAGAAAAATACCAAAAGACATAGGCCTATGTACTAATTATTATACGAATGTAGGTATATAGTACATATCTATAGCATAGTACATTCAGAAAAACGTCAATTTGACGGTTGATGAACATATATTCAAAGTTAATGACTCCGATTTGTTGATAGTTTGCCATAAGTTTAAAAATCCCAGATCAATAAATGTGATCAGATGATAAGATTCTATATATTAAATTTATCTTAGTAATATTGGTGTTGTACGCTTGACTAACGTTCCATTCGATAAGTCTAGCTTTGACTGGTAGCCACAAATAACTGCATACAAATACAACGAGGACACGTACGTAATCAATTTTATGAATCAATAATCTTTATAAGCAGCGAGACAATATCTAGGTAGCAATAATCTACTTGGAAATGAGTGGACCATTTGGAGAACATGAAGATTATGAACATTACCCCGATCATTCTTACATTTTTGCAAGCAGGTAATGCAACTTGTTATTCTTTGCTGCTGCTATATATCAGATAAATTGATTATTTGTTATTTACTTGTATATTAAACTATTACATCAACAGGTATCCTTGTCCGGGGCTCTGTATGTGGTACTGACGGTATATACGGGAATGAGATTAGGAGAAGATCTGCCAGTTTGAGCATGGCTCCGAAGACTTCCTGGGTTGACTACGAGACACGGTTACCCGCCTGTACATTGCATAAATTCCTCATCTACGCTCACAGAACACCGAAACAAGTTACTGCCAAAGTAGATTTGCATGTCTGGAGATCAGTGCCTTCAACCCAGCAGATCCCGTTTCCAAGATTAAAGGTTGTCTGGTCTCAATCTATTACTGTGGACTTCACCCAATCTGAGGGAGCAGCGGTTGGAGTAAGCCACGTACTCTCTCTCTCTCTCTTCTCACAAGGTCCAGTCTGAGCTACAAATGCTCAAGCACCGACATTCTATAATACAGTTGATGATCATTATAACTTGGTTCGATATCACGCGAAATTCTTTTTAAGGCGGGTCTCAAACTAGGAATACAATGTATCAATATGTATCAAAGTGAACCTATAACCACAAGTCATGCATAATTCTGCATTGCATAACGGTACCTTTCATTCCATATGACCTAATTGACCATGCACTCAGATATATCATGCATCGCTGTGTTGAAGGCTTCTCCCATGATACACGCGTTATATAGATTACCCCCTGTGACTTTTTGAATTGCAGCACACAGTGGAAGGTGGTTTTCGGCTGGAGGACGGGGACCGGATTGGTTGGACTTACATGTATAGGGAAAGTAGCTGCGTTATCAGCATGGATCTCAATCACGCGGACCACAAAACCTACTTTTACAACATCGAGGAATCGGAATTCCCCGTGATCAATGCATCATACTACTTTCGTGCATATAGGAATACAGTTTTTTCAATAGCAGTACAAGTTTCGTCAGGTAGGAAACCGGCAGATCTTGGGGAATATGCTTTTATTTAGTGTTTTTGTTATGTTTCTTGTCATAGACAATTAGTCTTAAATATGTATTGTTTGACACGCAAGATTGCATGCCATGCCATAAGGACATATGAACAATATTTTGTCCACGGGCAGATTGATACATAGAAAAGGTCATCAGTACGCAATGTCTGTCTAATGTATAATTGCAGATGCACATGTAACGGAACAGGTGACAATTGGGGGAATTGTAACCCTCTCTACCAGCGCCAAGACAGTTGGTGATCTTAGTTTGCCAGACAACCACAACATGGAGACTTTAAGCACTGCTGATTATCCAGGAAAGAATAACACAATTAAACAGGCTTATGTGCAAGATTTCGTTACCAATGCGCCAGACGAAGAGGTGGATTCTTTAGGTAAATGTTTAATATTCATTATGAACGTTGAACTCGAGTATAAGACTTATGAAACGTCGTATATTACAAAAAGAAAGGAAGCTGAATTTATAGCCTAAAGCTATATTGTTTTCTTTCAGCCATCATAATTGCTTTTATGGTCGCCCTTTGTGTTGTGCTGATAACTGTGTTTATTGTTCTAGCAGTATTTTACCACATGAAGACAAGGTATATGACCAGTCATACACAATAAACAATTTCTGATATAAAAGCACGTTTAATTCATACTCACGTTTTTAGAACTGTTCTCTTTAGAAGTGATTATGGTGATATTTTTCAGATCACACCAAAGTATTACTATTGAGACAGAAGAGAACCGGATCAGTGTAAATACAATCACAAGAGATCAAGTCGGCCAGTTTACCGATTTAAATGTGTACGAGACTTTAGAAGAAATCGCAGACGATCGATCATCCGTTTCTCCTGTCAAGCCTGAGATGTACTTACATATAAGTAGTACGCTAGGAATCAACCAGGAAGCGCAGGCGGAAAACAGCGATGTTCCCGCGCCCAATCCGCAAAACCACGAAGCGGAGAGGCTCAGAGATGTGGACCATGATGGCTATCTGCAGCCACAAACGTTGCCTGCTTCCGGAGAAATTAACAATGGCTACGCTGAAATCGTAGAATAGATAATAAACAATGGTGGGCTGGTAAACCGTTGTTGGTCAGCTTGGCTCCTTTGTAACTGCAATTACTGCAGTGTATGTTGTTTGTGTTTAATTGTTCATCCTTTCATTTATAATTTCTTCTTTCTGATTATTCGCAGCCTATGTAAACAGACAGACGAGTGTAGCAGACGACGCGACTTCATACTACTTTACAATTATAACATAATACGAATCGTACGGTTGCGCGTACAAACTGTACGGATGCGCGCCTCAGTCAACGATAACTAATTATCTTACAATACAACGTGTACATGCGGTATATCAGAACAATCAACGGGTCATTCAAACATGCTACGTTAATTCGCATTTAAGGTACGACAAACGATGTTAACCTATCACCGGTCCTGTTATATCTTTATTGTAAATTATATATATATTGTGTAAAATACTTAAAATGTCTAGCGAAAGCGTAAAACTAAGTATAATTGTTCGACAAACGATTTATTCATTATTGCTCGTTTAAAAACGTGCGTGTCCATCACGTTACATACAATTACATAAATTATTATCAACTTGGGTTTATGTACGTCAATTATTCATTGCAGTTTTACGTCGGTTAATAAACACTGTCTGAGAATATAAGCGTTATTCTTGAGTTACGAAAACGGCCGTCACAGTAAAACTTAATCAAATCTACCTCGAAGTATGGCTTATCGTATGCCTCAGAAGTCGTCACGTGGTCGTGCTATCCGTCCAACAGAAAAGTTCAAGTTGATGATGTTGGAAGCCGCCAGGAAAGAGTATCATGGGTTGTATACATCTACAAAGAAACAAGGAGCAGAACTTTATGTGGCTATGACGACGAAAAAATCAAATGAGGTAATCAAAGAACATGTATGCTACTGGCTGTTATTATATGAAGAAACAATTCAAATGCAACAAGAAATACGAAACATGACGCCAGCGGACAAATTAATAGCACAAGCGCCTATATTCGAAGTAGAAATGAGTAAATTCGACAATCTTGGACAAGAAGTCTCCAAGTATCTAGAACCTGAGGAAGATAGAAATTCCCCAAGGTACAAACCCCCTCAAGTGTCAACTGAAAATAATTTGAACATACCTGTGAAATCAGACGATAACACGAACGAGACAATGTTAGATCAGGAGGGTAAAACAACGCTGTTGGAATCTTACGAACAAGAAAGTATTGATCTAGAAGACGAAATAAAAGAATTAGAACGTAGTATAGCTAATTTCACAACAAACCCCCTTGTCTGCAACTCAAACGCTCATACTATTGGGTATACTATTACTGACTGGGCTTCAAAGGGTGTGGATCCTGTAAATAACTCTACACCAAGAGATAAAAGGTTTTTGGATTACATAAAAGCATATCGAGACGAAGATGACGATTGGACTCCGATACAATCCAATGAAAAAACCTTTTCAGTAACAACACCAATTACACAGCCCCCAGTAACAAAGATACCAGCACCTGTCACAGTACAGCCTGCAGCAAATCCTGTGCCTGTGCCGGTTCTTGTGCAGCCGAACACGCAAACAATTCCGACAACTCCTGTTGTGACAGAACCTTTGACTAGGACGAGAAAATTAAAAGTAGCGGATACTTCTAACGAAGATACAAACGTGGTATCCGTGTTAAATAAATTGGCAGAAGCTATTACTACAAACTCGTCCAAAGATCACTTATCAAAAAAGGAGCCAGCTTTGTTTTCAGGGGATTTGTTGAGATTTCCCGCCTGGTTACACTCGTTCGAGTCCCTGGTCGAAGCACACAAAGAATCGTCCTACGCGCATACTACTTGGGTGTGTACACTGAAGGCAAAGCAAAAGAAGCTATTCAGGGGTTACTAGATTCAAAGATACCTGAAGCATATGATAGGGCCAAGGCCATCCTGGTGTCAAGGTTCGGGGATACCTTTAAGATAACGGAAGCCTTTAAGTTGAAATTACATTCGTGGCCGTTTATCAAAAAAGGTGACGGAGAAGCGCTCACCAAATGACTTTTTGTGGCAATGTCACAATTCGATGTCCCTGTTTGGTAACCTGTTGCCCCTGGACAGTCCGGACGAAAATGCAAAAATAGCAAGAAAACTTCCCTATAACTTGTCAGAACGCTGGGCCCGAGTAGTTAACAAGTGGGCACAAACGTACAAAAACGGTCTCACTACAGGTTCTGCTGTCCACATGTCACCCTTCCCGACGTTTGTGGAATTTTGTTGCTTTGTGACGGAAGAGGCACAGGTAGCAACGGGCCCGATTAGCTTTATGCGATGGGAAGATACTCAGCTGTCAAGCACTTGGGCACCCAAGAAGAAACATACTACTATGGCCACAAGCACTGCTGTGGGACAACAAATGGTGGACCCCTCCCCACTGAACCGAGAGCCAAACCTTCAACGACGACCGGGCATGGGACCACCTCGTCCTCCTTGGTGTGTATTCTGTCATGGAGTACACTACATATCCACGTGTGAAGAATTTTTGAAGGGCGAGCCTGAAAGAAAGAAAGAATTCGCAAGTAGTAAAGGGTTATGTTTCGGGTGTCTTAGGTGGACCCACATGTATAAAGAATGTCGTAGTAAAAACCCGGCCTTATTAGGTTCATGTACTGGGCCACCAGCCGCCCAAGGGCAAACGTTACAAACGAGTGTGAAGGAAGATTGTGGCATGCAAGCAATGATACTTCCTCTGGTAATTTCACACATAGAAAACCCACATCACAAGTATTTAGTATACGGGGTATTGGATAATCAATCCGATTGTTGTCTTGTCAAAGAGTCTATCGTTAAAAAGTTGGGTTTACAAAATTACCTCGATCCTGTAACTCTACACATGTCAACTGTAACTTCCACTACAGTGGAAAGAAGCTCCTTGGTATATGGTCTAATAGTAAGAGGGTATGACTACGCTTACGATGTTATGTTACCAGAATGTTATACAAAATTGGGTATTAACGCAAATCGAGATAGAATTCCTAGGCCATCCTACGTGGAAAAATGGCCACATCTACACGAAGTCAGACAACGCATGCCTGACTATATGCCTGATGTGGAAATTGGAATTCTCAGGCTCAGTTCCCTGAAATGCAAATCAAGGGATTGCCTACCGAACCGTTCGCCACTAAAACTCCTCTGGGGTGGGGAATAACAGGTGCAGCGAATGCAATCGATGACGATGACGGAGAAGTATCCTGTAATCTGACACAGGGCAGGGATGCCTTGGCAAACGAGATGAAACGTGTCTTTGACGACGACTTTAAGGACGCTTTCGACGAGGGAAAAATTTCGGTGGACGACAGGAAATTTTTACAGATCATGGCTGACGGGTACACCACAACCGAAGATGGGCATATACAGTTGCCTTTGCCGTTCCGGGATGGTAGAGTTCCAGTTCCAAGCAATAAACCCATGGCTCTGAGGAGACATTACAGCTTGCAGAAACGCCTGAAACAAGACGAAGATTATTTTGAACATTTTGAACGGGGAATAAAAAAGTTGTTAGATAATGGGTTCGCTGAACTTGTGCCAGATGATGAGTTGGAGGGAAAACCTGGCAGAGTATTCTCCCGGTGCAGGGGGTGTGGCATCCAAAAAAGGTATGAGATTTACGGTTGGTGCACGATGGCGGTGCTGTCTATCTAGGGTTTTCTTTAAACGATTTGCTCTTGGTGGGGCCCGATTTCCTGAATAACCTGGTCGCGGTTCTTTGCCGGTTTAGGGAGCGGGTTTACGCGTTTACCTGCGACATCGAGAAGATGTTTATGCAGGTAAAGGTGGACCCAAAAGATGTAGATATGCTCCGGTTTTTGTGGTTTAAAGACAATGATGTGAACAAACCTGTGCAGGAATGCAGAATGCTGGTTCACATATTTGGCGCGTCGTCTTCTCCCGGTGTTGTAAACTACGCTTTAAAGTCTATTGCTGAAAAGAAACGTCATAAATACGGGGATGATGTGGCAGATTTTGTGATCAGACATTTTTACATGGACGACGGGTTGAAATCCACTGATACAAAAGATGAGCTGGTACACTTGATGAAAAAGAGTAACGAATTATGCCAGGAAGGAGGATTTAGACTTACCAAATACCTGTGCAATGACCTCGATGCAATCCAACAAATACCAGAAGAGCTTAGAGCCAGTGGAATAAAAAAAATCTGCAACCCTCCGCCTGATGATAAAACAGAACCGATAGAATGTACGCTTGGATTGACTTGGCAGTACTTAAAGGACCTGTTCGTATTTCTCACAAGCTTACATACCAAGCCGTTAACACGCCGAGGGTTACTCTCCGTATCCAGCTCGATATTCGATCCTCTTGGTTTGTTGTCCCCGATTCTTATCGTCGGTAAGCTGATTCTGCAACAACTTTGTTTGAACGGGCTTTCTTGGGACGAGGTCATACCACCAGACTTACAGGTTGTGTGGAATGCTTGGTATAACGATCTGTCTTTTCTGAAAGAAATAGAAATACCAAGATGTATTCAGACTAGATCAGATAATGTGGCATTTGATCTACAAATCTTTGCAGATGCTAGCTTAAAAGCTTATGGATATTGTATCTATGTAAGAGCTTTAGCGCCTGACAACGCTATCACGAGTAGATTATACATGGCGAAAGCCAAAGTGATGCCTTCTAAGGCAATGACAGTTCCAAGACTGGAACTGCAGGCGGCGACTATGGCTGCCAGAGCATACAAATTTGTAGCAGAAGAAATGACGTTGAAAATACAGAGTGCTACATTCTGGTCAGATAGTACCATAGTACTCAGTTACTTAAAAAATGACGCCAAACGTTTTCATATGTTTGTGGCGAACAGGGTTGAGAAAATACACGAACTTACCAGAGGGTTTGTTTGGAAACACATAGACTCGAAAAGTAATCCGGCAGACTTGTTGACCAGAGGCAGCGCGTCCTGGGACCTGAAAGGAAATAAGACGTGGTGGGAAGGTCCCGGATACTTAACGAAAAATTGGAGCTTACCTGCGCAAGAAAATGCCGACGACTTGGATGAAAAAGATCCTGAACTTTGAAAGCCAGTAACCGTTCTGCAAACACAAATCATAGAAAGTAGGATGTCAGTTTTGAAGAGAATCGAAAGAGTTGGATCCTGGACCAAAGTTGTTAGAACGGTTGCTATTTGGAAGAGATACATGATGAATTTGAAAAAACGAATATCAAAAATCGAGCCGTATATACAACCTAGAGAAAGATTCTGTCTTGGAGTGATAGAATTGGCACGAGCTGAAACCGTGGTGATAAACCTTACGCAAAGAGAAGCATTCCCCGAGGTATTCGAACACTTGAAGAGGTCTTATCCGAACACGCAGCAATCTGCAAAGAAAAGAAAAACAATGTTAAGACCGAAAACCAACCTCTTTAAACTTGACGTGTATCAAGGAAGTGACGGGATATTACGAGTAGGAGGTAGAATATGGCGATCAAACGTACAGAAAGAGATTGCACACCCCAAAGTCTTACCCAAGTCTCACCACATTACCAAGCTTATTATAGCGCACTACCATGAGAAGGAATTACATGCCGGAAGAGGCATGACGATCAATTCTGTAAGAACACACGGCTATTGGATCCTTCGTGGTAGATCAGCGGTTTCAAAGTACATACACAAATGCACCGTGTGTAGACAACTACGAGGACCACCTATTACTCAGCAAATGGCGGATTTACCATCCGAACGTCTAGAACCTAACCCACCGTTTACGGACGTGGGGATTGACATATTTGGTCCTTATCAAATCAAAGCTGGAAGAGTGGCTAAAAAACGTTGGATCTGCGGATTCACTTGTTTTACAACAAGAGCCTTTCATATGGAGGTTCTACACAGCATGACCACGGATAGCTTTCTTCAAGCTTATAGACGGTTTGTTAGTAGACGCGGACCTGCCAGAGTAATCAAATGCGATCAAGGATCGAACTTTGTTGGTGCATCACACGAATTGAAGACGGCTTTCCAAGAAATGGACGAGTACCGTATAAATAAAGAAATGGCCAAGGAATATTGCGATTTTATCTCCTTCTCCTTTAACTCCCCCAAAGCAAGCCACATGGGTGGAGTTTGGGAAAGGATGATTCGAACGGCAAGACAAGGTATAAACTTCCAATTGACGCAACACTCGCATATGCTCGACGACGAGTTATTCCTAACACTCGTCGCGGAGCTAGAATCAGTTGTAAACAGCCGTCCACTTACCTGTGTGGATATGGTGGAGGGTGGAAGTCCAGAACCGTTAAGCCCGATACAACTCCTGACGCTGAAACATAAAACAGTAATGCCGTTACCAGGGAAGTTTATACAGCAAGACGTCTACTGTAGAAAACGCTGGAGACGAATTCAATACATAGCAAATCAATTCTGGAGCAGATGGCATAAAGAATTTATACCCAGGCTGCAAGAAAGAATTAAATGGCAAGACCCTGTATTTGAATTAAAGATTGACAACATTGTGTTGTTAATAGATGAAGGCTCACCTCGAAACTTCTGGGTCAAGGGCATGGTTTATGAGACTATGCCAAGCCATGATAACCTGGTACGCCGCGTTCGGGTCAGAACCATCCACGGAAAGTACGAACGCCCCGTACATAAGCTTGTTTTCTTGTTTAGAGAAGCTGAGGGGTTGAATTCCCCATCTGAGGAGCCATCTTAGGTTCTGTCTCTATATTTGATACGCCGAACATATTGGTGTGGTTATGTTAAGTTTGCAAATATATACATTGTAAATCATTTGGTTAAGTTAACCATGGGAGCCATGTAACTGCAATTACTGCAGTGTATGTTGTTTGTGTTTAATTGTTCATCCTTTCATTTATAATTTCTTCTTTCTGATTATTCGCAGCCTATGTAAACAGACAGACGAGTGTAGCAGACGACGCGACTTCATACTACTTTACAATTATAACATAATACGAATCGTACGGTTGCGCGTACAAACTGTACGGATGCGCGCCTCAGTCAACGATAACTAATTATCTTACAATACAACGTGTACATGCGGTATATCAGAACAATCAACGGGTCATTCAAACATGCTACGTTAATTCGCATTTAAGGTACGACAAACGATGTTAACCTATCACCGGTCCTGTTATATCTTTATTGTAAATTATATATATATTGTGTAAAATACTTAAAATGTCTAGCGAAAGCGTAAAACTAAGTATAATTGTTCGACAAACGATTTATTCATTATTGCTCGTTTAAAAACGTGCGTGTCCATCACGTTACATACAATTACATAAATTATTATCAACTTGGGTTTATGTACGTCAATTATTCATTGCAGTTTTACGTCGGTTAATAAACACTGTCTGAGAATATAAGCGTTATTCTTGAGTTACGAAAACGGCCGTCACATCCTTTACTTATTTAGATTTGCCATTGAGATTTAGTGACACGCCATGATATTCCGCTATGACGTGTTCACTTAACCGGCGAACCTCAGTAGAAGAAAGGATGTATGTATTTGTATTCACATCCAATGGTCCTTCCTCCCCCCTTCCCCTTCGTTAATGAATATAAAACGCTTGCGTAAAGTGCGCGCAATCACTAGTAAACAAAGTGCTCGTCTGATACTGATATTGCATAGGAAAGGTAGAACTTTAATCATGTTATTTTGATATCATTGATCACCCAGAATAAAATATGTTTACTCACTTATTCTTCTTTCTTTGTATGTTCACTCTCGAATTTCGGATACATGTTTTCCGTACGTCGCAAAAATTTACCGTGTCACCTGAACTGTTTACGTCTCAGGACAGTCACACTTTAAAAGGCGCACCAGAGACTTACTTCCTTTGAAATATCTTATAAATATCAGCTTACTGCAGAACGACGATGGTAACACAGGCTCGTTAGAAAGGTTGTAATAATTGCGCATTTTATTGAAGAGTCCCTTCATGTTACAGACACGCGTCCTGTAATATGTTCCCTTGCCATTTAAAAACACCGAATCTTCTGAAGAGATTAGACATGAGAATGCGTTTTGAATTCACCTCGCTTTTCCTGGCAGTGATTTCGTTCTATACATCACCAGGTGAGTTGCAACTCAGGGCGCCATAGTTTATTGTAGGCAACATTTGAACACTATCTGTTACTTTCGAAACTTTACAGGACATGGCTCAGATTAATCCTACATTAAGATCATGATATGATCGTGATGAAAATTAATTTAACAATATGCACGTCTTAAAAGCTGTAAATATAATAGCAGAAATATCATGTTATGAAAATTACATCGGTATAATCAATCTTGAACATGATGAACTAACGTGTGATACCTTTACAAGCAGGAATTTCGCTACAGTTTCAGGTGCATGCGCTGGAGCACAACAGACCAGGTACAACGATAATTGTTATAAATTATCCACAGCAGAAATGAAACTTGATTCCGGATATGGTTGGTGTGGTTCGCCGTGGTCGATGGTTACCATTGAAGACCAGCCGGAAAACGATGCCATTCAATCAATGTGAGCAACAGTAGCATAACTACAGTTTTCGTATTATTAATATGTTTTATTACCTATAACAACAATGGTTAATCACACCAAAATTAGTCCCATTGGGCATATATATATCCTCCAGATATGCTTAATTGGTATATTGTCACCTTGAATGGAGAGATAATGTTACTTAGAATTTGGTAACTTCATTTGTATGCAGACTTGTGACAAAATTTTCAGACTAGGGAATAAAGATGCGTGGTTGGGATTGACAAGAAACTACTGGGGCTCATGGCGCTGGGCTCAAACAAACAGTAGGGTGGATTGGATCCCATCGAGCTCCGATCTGGATAACACCGGATCCCACGAGTGCGCTCAGATCGAGGGCACCTCAGGAGCGTGGAAAAAATCTTCATGTGGAAATGATGACTTGAATAAAGCATATGTGCTTTGCAAAGAGCCTTTGACGGTGACAACCACTACAACCACCACCTCACCGCCCGTCAATAACCGTATGTACAATTATGTGTGGTATTATCACTAGTAACTTAAATTACTACCAGTCAGCAACCGTATGTATAGCTTAAACTATGGATGGTATTATCATAATAAACCTACCTGCCGCATCACCCACTCAGATCTAAAAATGCACAAGTCAGGCTAGATAACCATTGTTTCTCAGGCCCGCCCGAATGAGGTTTAGACCCCTTCGCATCCCTCTCTTTTGTTATTTAAGAAATAAAGTAAAACTTTTACCTGCGGCACCATCCGTCTCGGAAAATACAATATTCAAATAAGCCGTACCCACCCGTATAGAATTCTTTTACATCCTGCCGCAATGTTGTTTTCTGGTTAGAAAATATAAGAAAGTGAATATTAAAATTCCTGATTAACCTATCCAGGGGATAATTTATATTTCGTGTTTGAGGAACCCTGTTTCTTTCTGAGAAACAATTAATTTACTTCATGAAGCCTTATCAGCGATATCTGCAATACTTAATAGTTATTCTGATATTTTTGTTTCAGTCCAGTGTCCGATTGGATATATGACCTACAGTGGGCACTGTTACAGAGCAGTCGGGCCTCAGGCCGAGCACTCGCTGCGGCAGTGCGATGAGCCTGAATACCTGGCTGTAATCACTTCACAGGGAGAAAATAATGCGATTGCAGGATTGTAAGATCATCTCAGCTTGTGCTTTATCATTCGTTTATGCTAGTTATCGCATGCTTACCCCAAAATACTCTTTCATTTTGACTTTTCATTATCAACGTTCAGATTAAATACAGACGAAAAAGGCTGGTTTGGCCTTGAACGGATGTCTTCGTGGTGGTCCAGCTTTAACTGGTGTTGGGCTACCGGAGGTCAATTAGAATGGCAACCTTCCTCCTATAGTGTGGAAAACGACGACACATGTGCTTATATAGCAGATACTGGTGCTTGGGGTTCACATGACTCTTGTGGTTCTACCAGGAAGTATTTAAACATCTGTGAGTCTGATTTAAGCGAGGTGGGCATAGAAATAATAATAACTACCCATACACCTACCACCACCACC
>JAXGGS010365052.1:0-12946 GCA_035585475.1 Armandia brevis
CTCGAATGCTCCTCAAAAGCGTCTCTGATTCAACAGGCTTTACTTTCATCGCCTCACACCAGCCCCCTTCTCGTAAGTAGGTCGTTCCCGACACGAGAGCCCATGGCTTTGATGTTTCCTGACGATGTGCCCTGGCTGGCGTGTACCTTACTTATTGAAAGCGTTTTCAAGAGCAATTAATCACCTGCCAATCAGCAGTCACTCAGAAGGTTTTTCGTATGCATGTACGGGAGAGAAATCTGCTGACGTTTTCGCCCCCGGAACGAGTCCGCCCGTATCAGCTCATATCATCCTCGCTTTATGAAACGGTTTATTGGCATTACGACGATATATGGTGTTTTTGCCGGGCGTGAAGCCGCGCGGGGTTTTGTTGATTTAATTACCTCGGTGGTCCGCACGTCACGGCGCGGATCAACAGGGGTGAGTTTTACCTAGTCGCCCGTCATACGTGCGTATGTCGCAACGATCCCCGCCGTGTGTGTTCACGTGCACCGTTTTTACAGGAGGAAAAACACGCGGAGAGCTCCGTGAGAAAGCTCCAGATGGCCCCCAACCCAATGCCAAGACTCGGGGCACCGGCTCACCGTAATATATGGCCCAGTGAGCAGTGTGACTATATGTGCATGATGACGTTGGCACATCCGCCCAAGGCCATCAATAACTCCAAATACCTGCTGATAACAACAACGGGGAAATAAACAAGTTGGTACATACATCAGGTGACAATGGGTGTAATATATCTGTAGTTCTCCAATGATCGCTCATAGGTGAGGCAGCTTATATTATGTTTGACGAGTTGGTAGGAGGTGCAATTGTAGGAAATACCACAGAGGAAAAAACATCCTGGGTAATGGGAAAGCTCCGCATGAGATCACAGCGAGATCCAAGGTTACCCGTTTTTGTGCAGTTCACCAACTTAATTCCGCTATACGGATTTCCGCGATAAGCAAGCCAGAAAAAAGTCTCCAGCAATCGCCGAAGGGATACAGAAGAGATTAGCATCAGCAAAAACCGCCACTAAACGTCATATAATTTTTCATCTTATGTCTTAGCTGAGCTTTGAACGAGCAACTTGAGCTACCCTAGCCTACCCCCTTTCAAATAGCAACACTTTGTCAGAGCAATCTCCAGGCTAGATCGTCTAAACTGCAGCAAATGAAGTGCTATCGGTAGCGATGATTGATAATAAGTTACTTTATCGACATGTGTAGGTACGGGGCGG
Source organism: Armandia brevis (assembly GCA_035585475.1). Lineage (NCBI taxonomy): Eukaryota > Metazoa > Annelida > Polychaeta > Opheliidae > Armandia > Armandia brevis. Next base: position 1,223 of record JAXGGS010365052.1, read on the forward strand.
CTGATCCTAGCGGGAGCTCGGCAAATCTACGAGGCTCAGTGCAGATAGTGAAAAGGCAAATGTCTTCTACAGCCTCGGGATGATCATGGTAATTCAGGGGGTAACAAGCATCGGCAATGCGCATTACGAGAAGCGGGGCTTCGGCAGGATCGTACCAGCCACACGATGCGGCTTGAAAGATGATTACCGTCAGCAATGATCGACTGACATAGGAAGATCCGGCGCAGGGGGCCGAGTTGGGGATTTGGTCGTGGTAGTTTTCTGCTTTTCTTCACACCCGCCTGCCATAGCAGCGAGGGGTGTTTAGCGCCGAGATTATACAACGACAGTTTTCCTGAGTAACCCGAGTGTCTTCACCGCACGCCCTCCATTATCAAACGGGGTCAATCAGGTCAGGCCAACAAGTGCTCATCAGCGCTCCTGATTTTCAAATTTTTATCGCCATTTGGCAAACCCGGCGTGTCGAATGATGATAGTGAATCCCAGTCATAAATCATCGATTTCCGTTAAAATTTAAGCACGTGGGAGGCAAAATCAATGCTCCACCTTTCTCCAATAATCAGCTGTCTGGCACTTGCGACAGGGAAAGAGGCTCGCAATGTGCGACTAAAAGCCTTGCGCAACACCTGAATGAAAACCCGCCAAACTCAGCGGGTATTACATGTATAATGCAGACAAGTTTGGGGAAACGCGAAGAAAACGTGCTCGACAAAGAGCAGGAAAGCTGTCTAGCCCATTTATCATGGGCCTTCGCTCCCCATTTATTCCTGCCACCGATGGACCAGCCAACTGGGAAAAGAAAAACAACCCATCGTCGGTAACATATACCGCAAGTTGCAGATGTCAATTGAGAATTATTGAAATCGTGTGTAGTAGGAGGCGGGGGTTATCGCTTTCTCTGGAGATAGTCAGTCTGGGTGTAAGGCGAATATGCGTGGTCGCTACAAACAGTGCCACTATCTGGCGGAACCGTCAAGAATCGCCAATGAAAGAGGGGCGATCGGCTGCTTTCACGTAGAGTCTGCGTCAGCCATCCTAAAGCAGGCAGTCGGCAGCACAATCTGGCACACTGAGTCTTGATGCTCCCGTTTCAAAAGATATCGACTTAAAGGTGAGCTTTCTACTTGAGACCGGGGGAGTTCGGCGGAGAGAGGATTCTGTGTGATACTTAAGTTACACAGGTGAGTTGTTGAATGTAGTTTTATACCAAGTAGAAATAAGGTGCGCGTTTTCAGACTGTACTCTAGCTTTATATAATCTCAGTGTTTCCAGACAGTAAAAATTACATCACATGAGATATAAACAACCGTATTAAGGTGCTAAGACCTGGATATCACCTAAAACAGTTAGCCGCGAGCCAGACGAGCTCAGACTGTATTAAGAAATTGTCCTGTCTGCCGTGGCTTATATGCTGTCTCTTTTCGGTCATCCGCAGATCGGGTATAATGCTCCATAACCTAGAACTAAATTAATCATCAGCCCGTGGCGCTTGTTACGTAATGCTCCCGTTTATCACTTATGGCAACTAGTGTCACCCGTAACGTTGATTTGGCCGCATCAACACCAGTTTATCGGTTTATTAACTCAGGGCATTGACAGGGGCGGTGCCGTGATGCTCTCGCCGAGTATGGATGCAGTGTGCCTTTCACATTCAGCGGATCGGCTTTAACCCGGCTCGGCATACGCCGCCGAGTTAAGTGTTTTGCCGCCGCCTAATATGGACGGTAACCGGAGTAAGTAGGCGTAACATAATTAAGATTGATTCTCACCGTAATTGGCTCTTTGATGACAATGAGCTAGACACTGAAGTTGTACCTCTTGATGAATACGCTTCCCGAGAGGAGTGAGATCTTTGTTCGCAGGAGACAATCATCGCGGCGATAAACAATGACAAACGTCTCGCGCGCGGGGGGTAAACCTGCCGAGGAACACCGTCAACACTAATACCCGAGTCAGGTTTAAAAAAACACAGGGGCCAGATTAAAAAACCCGCGCGACAGCGGTGGGGTAAATCTTTTATTTACAGCGTGTCAAAGACCAGGCGAGCAGACACCCCTAGCTAACGATCGCGCTGAGTACGGAAATGTGATGCTGGAGCCAGCCACTGAGTCGGTAAGTGAATCCCCCTCTCCCTCTCCCTCTCCTTGGCACGTAGCCCTCTGTTCCGTTTAAGAAAAAACCTCCGATAATCGATGACTGCGATGATCGATCTCTGGCGTCGGTATGATTTGAGGCCGTGAATGCTTGATAGTGGTTAATATCAATCGGCAGTCTGAGCGTACGCCTCGAGCAAAGTTCGATTAATCTTCCTGATGAGAGGAAACATACAGCACCTGAAATTAGTTTAGAAGTGGTGGGGAGATGTCGTCTCACCCCATTTCTTAGGTCAGCGCTTCGGTGATGTCCTACTTTTAAGGTCGAATGCAAGTGTTTTGCAAAACTGAGCCTGGGTAAAACAGATGAATTAATGTGTAGAGCTGAATGCAAAACTTAACTGTGTCGACCCCAATACACAATACCTTGTGTACCGGTATATTCCCAAGTTATTGAAAACCCAGACGCCTGCATTCGTAGTTCAATGGCTATTCATCATCATTGAACATAAAGAAATATCGTTGTTCTGCTAGATTTGCTCTAGAAGTCTGATTTGGCTCAAAGGCATAAAAGGAATCAGATGCCCAGTAGATAGGTTAACACCCCACCCACTATTCATCATGATGGATATTGTAACATAAATACATGTAATCAGGTGTGGTCCTTGTAATTTTCCTGTGCAAAAATGACGGTGTTTATCATCTGAACTTTACCAGACTCACTATAATACCGACTGTCTGGCAAAGTTCAAATAAATTGAGTTCAAATTTCCAGATAGGGGGTCACCTGATGCAACATGAAATCTTCAACACCGAGGCTGTGAATACCCATTGGATTCAATTGCTGAGGTAAATATTGAAACCAGCACTTTAGCTGGAGGCTCAGGAACGTTTCATGGCGGTGGCTCTGTCTCGTACAATATCAATCCATTTCAATTAAAACACTCCATGCAATGCCTGGCTGATAAAACTATCGGGATTTGCAACTTGGACTAAAAACTGAAACATAAAAATGCGATGGATATTGAATCGCCTTTCACACATCGCCGGTTCGATTACGCCTGGATGCGACACAATATCAGCCTGTAGGAAGTAACGCTACCTCATTTATTCAAAGGAAAATCCAAAGCGGCGGTAATATAAATACGACGAATCCTTCTCCAAGGGTAATGGATAAAAAAACAGAACGCGGAGACGAGAGTCGACGACCCTCAGCGGCAGTATCCTGCCCACAGCCGAGGAGGTTGGGGAAAAACGGAAACGACTAAATGGACATGCAATCTACTCAAGTCACCGAGCCTAGAACAAATAGCTGGCCTCATAAAACATTATCGCCCGGGTGTGTACTTTTGTTCTAGATCACTTTAATGACCATTGATCCGCACAGACGGACGAATTCATCAACCTGTTGCCACAGATGGAGACTCGGTGGCTGGCCTCTGGGCAGGGATAAACAACTGGACAAGTAGCTCTCGGCCTGCTCATACGAGAGGGGTGATGGATCGCACGTTTGCGAAGGGCCTTCCGCCGAGTATTGCTTTCTGTCTAAATACCACTCTTGCTTACAAACGGCTTAATGAGGATTTGCGAATACGTGAGTCGGCAAGCGCAAACAATACAATCGGCGATCCGCGAGCATACATCGGTAACACGAAATTGTAGGAGCCGCCAAGATTTGACCTAATCTCTTAATACCAAGTAAGACGGAGACAACGATCGAGCAGTTAATTAATGCACTAAGGCAGTTTGCTTGTTGGAGTTATAGATCAAAGTTAGGTTTATTTTTAGTAGATCTCTGTCGTGATGGATGGCCCGTGTAAGTTGCTCATACATGTCTACAATCTGCCTGTCAAAACAAACAAAAATCAAACAAATATTCTCCGATGTTTGATTCAGATAAATTAGCTGCTGACATTCCAGGGCAAGCCAAACATCAGACAAAAGGCCCCAGGTTGAATCAATTCCCTTCTACCTCTGGGATATTTTGCCATGTTTGTTGAATAAAATCAGATTTGTTCAGCACAAAAAATAATGTTATCGAAAATTTAACTGGCGCTCCGTGGCGAGGGGTTTTCCGATGAGCGAACGGCAACAGAACGAGCGGGCCCGCCCGCTGATGAATAGAAGGAAAGGCAAATATTCATAAATGCTGCCTCTGGCTTTAAACAGACGATTATTAACCTTCTCGGTGATCTTAGTTGGAAGAGATGAAGGAAATCGCGTCCGGATAAACAAACTAGTTACCAATCGTACAATCTTCTCACCATCTATCCAAACCTCCGCATAAGACGCGGTGCAGGAAATAACGCATATGTCATAATAATGCTTATCCACGTGCAAATAAAAGTAGAACAAGACCATAATCTGGTGTTAGCTTGACATCTCGATGAAGTCATTGACCTGAGGCGAAGCTCGGATTGATGGTATCTGTATAATGAAGGAGCTTTTAACTCGTATGTGGAACCCGTCAAGTCATGAATAACTCAGTTGCATCGATGCGCCGTCTCAGTATTTTAAATCAAAGGTTGACTTTAAGGCCTAAATTCATCAGAGAGACGAAGATTCACCGAGACGATGTGGAATTATAGAGAACAATGTAGTCTGCACTCAAAGTGCAGCTCGAGTCATTAATAACTAACACCTGCATGCCATACTAGATGTTTATCCAGACGCTGAATTTTGTTAACGTAAAAAGTGTTTTTCCGGATGTAGAGCACAATGCCCGTAATCTAAAATGTCGTAGATATCGTGCAGCGAATGCAATTTCAGCGCAAATTGAAGCACCTTTCGTCAAGGTAACAGTGGCTGGAGAAAAGGGCTATTCATTTCCTAGATGTCAGTGCGCCATTAGTGCAAACATCCTTGATTTTTGTAATTTTTATATCCACTTACGGAGGAATGTAGCCGATGAACGTCATATCGCCAACGCCGGATCATACCATTCGCCATCACCAAGGACAATTGGAGAACAAATGCATACGTTGCTAGGAGGCTGGAGAGTTGCCATGGCGTTACCTTCACGCGGCCTTCATCCAAACCGAGGAATCCACTCGTCAAACCTTTGTGCCGAGAGAAGGACGAAGTGAGGAGTCAACAGAGACAGGCGCAACCTGCTGAGGACACCGATCCAGGAGGGGTCTCCCTAATCTACCCGACTTAAGCGGACGGCGATCTCATGCAGAAAACCCCCCACTCTACTAATCTGCAATAAAAAAGGCAGAGATTATCTCCATTTATCCGAGAGCTTTAGATCTGCGCCGCTCACGCAGAGCGCAATCACATTCATCAACCTGCCAGACGTCTCCACTTAGGCAGCTATATTTTGCTCTAAATAAATATTACGCTACTCGTGGGGCCAGCTTCCATGAAGACGCACCATGTGATAGAGTGGCGCGTGGAAATGATCGGGCTTGCGCCGTGTATTGTGTCAGATTCGCGATGGTTACAACAATCTTCGGGCGGACAAAGGTATAAATTACACGAGCAGCGCTCCCGCGATAGCCTTGAAAAAAGCCCGGTGAAAAAATCGCGCAGAATCGGCCGCCCCGTACGTATGGCGAAGGCTTCGCGTTTCGCCGAGGGCCGCTCGAAAATCATCTAGTGAAATTGAATCAGTGACCTTCAGTTTTAAGTAATGATAGTCCATCGGTGCTTTGTTATATATGCGCCCCGTTGTGATGCGGGGCTTCAGCAGCCACGAACCCATCGTGCCACACTCATTCCCTCTTAAAGCTCCCTCCTACTCGCGGCATCCGTACTATAGACGTGACACTGTTTCAAAGGGCAAGCATTCAGCGTTCAGAGGGGGGCCTGACTCCGAGTAAATATTGCCTCGCGTATCTTAAATATGATGCGCAAACATCCAGCTGCGCCATAACATTAGGGAGGCAGAAAAAGCTCGCGAAGCAATTGAATAGCTTTAAGAAGTTACACTGATCCGATTCTCGCATGCTGTGCAATCATCTGCGCGCCGATCGAGCGATCTGACACTGATGGCGATGTACACGTTTCTAAAGTGTGCTCAATTCGTGCTCAATCGGCGAGCAATGTTACTCAACGGCTCGAACCCGGGACGTCTCGCCATAACTGTATGAGATATCGACGCGAAGATCGTTGATGAGTTATATTTAGCTAATTGTTGCCTCTTCATACAGAAATAAGATGATACTGATATGTAAACTGTTTGAATGGGCCGATAAAACATGGCGAAAATCAATGGCGAACCTCCGCAAAATACTATTGTTTCACTGGTGAAGCCTTCAAATAATTACAGCCCCGCCGATGCCTCCGGATCTTGTCCCGTTTTAAGACAGATGTAAAGCAGTGCAAACAGCCTCAGAAGCCATTGATAGCTTAGTCGCGGGTTGAATGCTTTGAAATCAAAGAAGCCGTACTTATGTGAGAATTTAACCTCAAAGTTTTCACAAGGAGAGTATAACCAGTTGTTCTGCAAGCAGGCGGGGTGCTTATGATCGTGATTTACCGCTATTTAGGTTAAATACGACGCTGAAATTGAGATAAAGGGCTTCTGTCATACACCAATCATTACGGTGCAATGGTGTTAAAGCTCGCAAATTGATTTCCCCTCATCCTTCCCTCCGGGACCGAATCATGACAGCCATTTCACATCGAGCGATTGGCAGCCGAGAATGAGAGCATCCCGAGCGATGCGAGCGAGCACACCGCCACTAGATGTCTCTGCCAGACGCGGCCAACTGTTCTCTCGGCTCTCCTCCTCGCCTCCTGCAGGCACCGCGTAGTCAGAAGCGAGCTCGAGGAGCGGCAACCAGCATCGGGCTAAACCCACCAAATCGGAGGCCTGATAACAACCGTCTTTTGTCGATGGATCAATACAAGAAAACAGACGAGGACAGATCAAGGAGGTCACTGCCCTTCTCTATCAACGTCTTCGCTTGATAAAATAATAGCAGACCAGAGAATTGTCCGCTTTAAGCTGGCGGGTGAACTTCTGTGGATACTTCCGACGGATATCTAGAGCAGGAGCTTCACATATAAAGCCGCGCGCTGAGAGGCATCAGTCATTCAGCAGACGGACATGAAACCGGAGACAGGCGGAGAATACTTAAACTTTCATCAACTGGTGCTAAATACAGTCGGACAAACGTTGAATATTTTGAAAGCTACGCACACACACACACATATATATATATATGTATGTATAATCTTGACTGATGCACACCTGTTCCGGTAATTAGGTGAGTACGAGTTAATAGAGTTAACTGGCTTCCGAAGAACGTCTAGCGACTGTCTGTGCGGCTCATTATCTGCTCATTTGTATATACGGCATGTTCCGTGTAATATTCCACAACTTTGGAATCAAAGGTCAAAACTAAATTGGCAGTATTTCATTATAATTCCTTATTTCTGATCATTGCAGAGGGTTTACATTTAGGCGGTGTTGATTGCATTATTAATAGTTGCATATGAATTACTGTCATTAGTTCAGCTCATCAACGTTCGATACTTGCAAAGTTGTTTTCATTATTCACCCTGCGTTTGAAAGCGGTGTGAATGTCAATAAATAAAAACGATATTCTGGGTAGACAATCGTTTTTATTGTGTCAAATATTCTTTGGGTTTGTGAGCACAAGCTCTGATAAGTTCTGGGCGAACATGCCAGGAATTATATTTCTGGCAAGCGTCCGTATTTGGAGTAACGTGTTTATTTTGAATTACGGATAGAGCTTACTGTGCTTATAGGCCGGCGAAAGGAGAGATTGGAAACGTAGGAAATTAACAGTTCAATATGTCAGCCATCTGCCGTGGGTATAGCGAGAAGCGTTCTGTACTCCCAGTCCCAGATCCCCCGCTGTGAGCTCACGACACGGTTTGGCTATTGACACACGTAAGCTTTTTACTCCAACAAATTCTATGCTCAAATTAATATATCCATCAACTGCCAAAGCGGGACGCCAAATGGACAGGTTGACGGTAGGCCTAATAGAGTTTCCGTGCTTTCGGATTCTTTTTCAGACTGAGCGAAAACGAGGACCAACTCCAAAAACACATTCGCCATCATGCCCCAGCTCCTGGGAAAAGCTTTCATGACTAAATAATAGTTGTTCCCGATAAGAATGGCCTGTCAGGAATCCAGTAATATGGATTTTTGCGTCAATCTAATATGCTGCACACGGGTCACCCGTCTGAGAGTACACGTGCGCTAAGTTTGGATATGGCGCTAAATTGGCGATTACCTTTCATATATTCAGCGAATATAAATGAGGGTTCTGTATGTTTACACCGACACATCTGTCATATAAATTTTGCCGTGGGGCTCCATTATACGTAGATTAGTTATATCAAATGGTCTTCACCTGCCATAAATCTTTGCTTTTCTGAGTTAGCGCAGCAAATGTCATTCAGGTAGTTTAGCGATGACTTAATCAACAGCGCTATAATTTATTGGTGGACATTTCCATCGCTTCATGCTTTAATTATCGCTAAAATAACATTTCCTGTCGCACCTTATGTAACCCCGGTGCGATCTCCACATCATTAACAAAGTTGAGCTGACCAGTTTCTTTTTATGATTTTCAGAGGACCCAGATCTGTAGAACCCTGAAAAGCAGAATGGGGCAAAGGTGACAAGACATTTTTCCGGAACGTAGAACAAAGCCGCATGACTTTATCGCTCGACAGAAATTAATATCCATACACTCTTCTGCGAGGACAGAAATGTCACACGATGATTTAAAACAGACGCGGACACCATGTTCTACGACACCAAAAACTCCTCATTAGCCGACATAGAAACGTTGGATATTAGCCTTGCCAGCTCGGCGCTGGAAAAACTTGATTTCTCCTCAGCCATGGATAACACGTCGTACCACCTGGACAATATGCAGCTAAACGAGACGGACGTGCGCGAGCCCGAGCAAGGAATGACGGTCGAACAAACGCAGCTAATAACCTTGATAAATTACTGGACTAATGGAATTTTCACGAACACAATCGCCATTCTCGGCCTCATCGGGAACATCCTGACAATCGTCATTCTAACCCAGCGAGCGATGCGCTCGTCGACTAATTATTATCTCTCGGCGCTCGCCGTATGGGACTGTATCGTGCTCATCTGCACCGGACTTTTGATCGGCCTCGCCGGAGCTTTACCCCCGGATTCCATTTATATGACCAAAGTATTTCCGTACGTAGTTTGTTACATATACCCGTTGGCGCTGACGGCCCAGACCGCCACCATCTGGCTGACTGTTTCGTTTACGGTGGAGCGATATATCGCCGTCTGCCATCCCCTGAAGGCGGCCAGCATGTGCACCATATCCCGCGCGAAGATCGTGATCGCCGGCGTGGCGATGGGCTCGATCCTGTACAACATTCCCCGATGGTTCGACTACGTGCCCATGGGGACCCTCTTCAACGGCACGGACTATCGGGTGTACCACGCGCGCACCCGCTTCAGCCAGAACCCCGTCTATCTGCAAGTCTACTTCTCGTGGCTGTACGTGCCCATCATGTGCATTGTTCCCCTGGTTGTGCTGAGCGTGCTCAACACGTTCCTGATTCTCGCCGTTAGAAAATCGCAGCGGCAGCGAAAAGACATGAACGTGAAACAATCGCGCGAAAATAACGTCACTATCATGCTGGTTACCGTGGTGATAGTTTTTATCATCTGCCAGGTTCCCGCGCTCGTCTACAACATCGCTTACGCCGTCGATAATACTTACGTAAACTCAGTTTTTGGCTATCTCGTCCTATCCACCGTGCGGAATTTCTTGGTGAATTTCAATAGTGCGATTAATTTCCTATTGTATTGTGCCTTGGGTCAGAAATTTAGGAGGATCTTTTTGCACACGTTCTTTCGCAAATGTGCCAAAGAAGCCTACATACCGATGTCGGGTATTCACAATCAAACTCAGATCATGGCCATGCCGCAGAAACGGCATTACATCGCCCAGCGAATTCAATTCAGCAACGCTGCGAAGAAATCATCGCTGGATACTGCCACCTCGAACTTGAGTTCGGTTACCACGCACAGCAGCACTGCTCAAAGCAGAAATTCACAGGAATCATCCCTCCTTAAAGGCACCGATTACACTGCTCCAAATTATACCGCAACCAAGTGCTTTGACAAGGAATCATATTCCGCCATCAAGGATAAAAGAAAACGGATACAAAGAGGAGCGGATATGTTGGACAGTGACGATGATTACAATAATGATGTCGTGCTCGAACATTTGCTGCCTGAAAAGAATCTACCGGCCACGATGTACGGGCAAATCTACAAGGCAAACAACATCGGAAAAATGAACAGATCATCAATGGCCGTATGATTGCGACTACCGTGTTGTTTGGGCACCAGTCACTTGAACAGAGACAGCTGCATATGCATTCATATGCTTCGAGGTGTTGCTTTATGACTACATACTGTTGTTACCCTAGCCCAATTTAACGCATGGATGAAAAAAACACGCGTCTAGGGCTTTACATCACAATTTATGATGTAGTAACTCTCCGTCAGTTTGACGATTCTATGTTTTGTATGGTTATTGTTAAGGGGGAATTGAATGTTCGACTTGTACATTGTATCATATATTTATATGCCTTACAGACGCTTATCGTGAAATGGCCTTTGAAGTATTACAACATGTCTTGGTGTGCATATATACGTGTAAATATTATATGTCTATCATATACTCATTCATTATCTTCTGGTGATACATCGTAATGTCATAAAGCGACTAATGGAACCAGGCAAACAAATAAACAAACCAATAGTTGCGCTAGGAAAGACAAAATCTAAGTGAGCGGTTTCCTGAAGTATCTGATCATTACTATCTTATACTAAATCAATTCGCTCAAAGTTTTAGGTTCTATTTTTCAAGTTACGCACGGCGATTGCATCCACTAGAACAGAAGGCCGTATCGGTACTTGTGCAGCTTAAGTCATTAAATTTTTGAGATGATGAGAATGTTGTTATCCCAGTACCAACTAAACATTTTCTGTGAGAATCGATGCCCAGATGTAGAGTGAAGTCAAATCTAGCGACGTGTGTAGTGCTTGTACTATGTCATGCGAATGAAAGTGATTTGTTTATTGTTAAGCGCATGTGTACATGTCATCAGACAATTAAAATAAATGTAATTTTAAAACAGGCAGGTGTTCTAAGTTTTCTACTCTTGTAATTCGACAAATAAGGACCCCACTACCAGACCAGCTTGAGCGATTACACACGCACGATTTTTGTCGGCTCCACTACTTTTGGGACACGCAGCGATACTTGCCGAAACTACTACGGTGAACAATTCCACGGCTAAATAGTATTGCCAATGCTATCAAGCTTTATCGATACGTCCGATCCCTATAGAGTTGTGTTATTCAAAAAGGTAACAAATTAGTACCTAATAATGAATAGTAAATAATAACATAGATTCTAGATCATATATCTAAGGAGTGAAATGCACACTGAAAATTCCCATGCACAGCAAAAGATTAGACAGGGAAAGCAAAATTATCTTAGGCCCCATAAAGTTAATAAAATGTTTCTCAGGTTCTTTTTATCCTGAGAAACGGCGATGCGGCGGGCGGCTTCTTTTTCTTTTTTCTTTTTTTTTTGGTTTCGTAAAGTGGCACGGCCCTTTCTTTCTTTTTTCA
>JAXGGS010365163.1:1594-12945 GCA_035585475.1 Armandia brevis
AAAACAATGTTTCTTACTTGTCCGAAGTTCCATGGTTTCGATGCAATTTGTTTGTAGTTTCCAGTGTAGAGTTTTCCGTGATCGTTGACGACATACTCGTCGATCTGAACTTCATTGTTCATGTAAACAGCATCCTCTAAAAAAAGGATACCATTCGTAAAAGCAAAAATTCCAGTTTACCTGAGAAACTTGACAGTGAACAATTATTGAAAGAAAGTCACACTGCGTACCTCTGCACCAAGGGTTGAAAAGGAGATAGACGGGATGGTTGTGGACGTGTCTGACTGCTAACTTCGGTGGCGCTCCCTTGACATTGGTTTCGATCACCAGGTTCCACTTGCCGACAATACAAGTCGCCGGACTGAGGATCTCTATCGTTGCCACGTCGTCCTCCGTCTTTTTCACCCCAGCGCTCCAGTGACGCAGTCTGATTCCCTTGCTGACCGGCATCGATTGGCAAGTATCCTTGCTAACAATCGGGTCATCACCTGATAAAACATGTTCGCATGCTTGAGTATTTTACTCAATATTTTAATATTTTAGATATGCATATGCAATCAAAATATAATTCGGTCATTTCTTATAATTAAACGCACCAATCTCAAATACGACTTTGAGCACGTCGTTCTGGCAATATGACCTGTCAAATGTGACTTGTATGTCAAACATCTCTCCCCTCCTGACAACCAGCTGAGCAGGTAACTTTTCCTTGGTCTGCTCATGATAACGATCCTCGGTTAGGTCGTACTCCTCGGTGTGATGGTTCACCACATTTTTTGCCACACACAAATCAATGTTCTTAACCACCAGTGGATTTGCTTTCTCTTCTGCAAGGATTATATTACACATTGCATAATTGCGAATATAAACTACCATCCGAATGGCTCACTCAAATGAGGTGTATCGATTTTGGAATGTGTAAACATTATATAAAGGTAGTTATACTCACGGCTCTCATCTTCTTGTCCTGCGTTTGTGTGCTGAACAAGGGCCGCTACCTGCCGAATAGAGGTAGAGGTCCTCTCGAATGTGCTCGCATAGGTGCGGCCGGGTTTATTGTGATACTTACCGGGCATGTTGTCGGTGCCTGGAAAAGCAAGTTTTACACTAACAATGACCGTCTACAACTGAGTCAGTGCAATGAATACACCTCGTCAATATTTTATCATCAAAACTGACAAAGGCAAACGTATTGAGAAGACAGTTTATAAAATGTGATGTTCACATGCAGACCTTTCAGAAATGATTACAGTAGACAGATATATATAAGAAAGACAGAGCCAGCATTATCACTTGACAAACGACTTGGACAATTAGCACCATGGTAACCAGAACAATTAATTGATTCTTAAAGTTTTAGAAGCTACCGTTTTATAATAGGTATTGTTTTCGCAAACCAATAAATAGGTTGAAGTTCAGCGCACATAGGAAGGGAAAAGTACTTTACACGAGTAGGATTTTCATGTTATGGAAATGAAATTCATCCAAAACCATGGAAAACAGGTGGACATTATATCACTGATTTAAATTAAACATGCACTTCAGGAAAACGCATCTTACTCAGGAATTCACCTGAAATTTCTGGATATTTGGATGTGCGAAAGCACGAAACTGATGGTGAAATCGTAAGAGCATGCGATATCGAGCGAACTTGGAAGAGGTTCAGACAGCCTGGAATCCCTCCGACTAATTAATCACCTCTAATTACACATCGACTTCGATCTATTCAAAGGCGGTGAAGACATAGCATTAGACATGTCCGATACTGCGATATCTCCTGACCTACACCACGTTAATGTGGTGATTGTATTGCCATATACAAACACGGTCTCGGTGAAATTGAGTCGAGAACCACCGACGTTAGCACGAACGGTCAATCAAGTGCGGTCAGCCAATATTAATAATGCTAACAGTAATAGTTATATCATGCTACCGCTTGGATCGATCCTTTCTACAACTGATAAATAAACGCGGCTATCGCATAACAAGAAGGGATTACAATACGACACTTGTGTATGTTATAGACGGCAACCGAGGGGGTTTGCTCATACAGATAATGATTAAGAACATTACTACCCGCAATGTGCGTCAACACATAAAAACGGCGTTCATAAACCTCAAGAATCGAACTTTCTATACCCTTTTGACAAGAGATTAAAATGCATTCAGTTAATGTACGGTCGCTTTTCTTATAGGCACGGTACTGAAATGGAGCCCCCCATTATTACCTTGTTATGCACGCATGCCATAAGCGAGTGCATTAGCCTATATCAAATGGTAATCTGCATACCGGTAAGTGTATTCGGTAAAGTAACATTCATGCAAAATATCTTGTCGAGCACACAGAAGAGCAAAACCCACAAACCTGGTGAAAGTCAACTGAAAAAACACAACTGTCAACCGCCGTGTTTAAAAGAATCGATGAAAGGGTAGCCTCCTGGATATGAACATGGCAATAAACTTGTGAGGACAACGCAGAAAAGGAAAAGAGATAAGCGACTACAACGAGATCGATCGATCTTGAAGTCAGTGTCGCAAATGTATAATCTTCACAAGGGCCTCGAGGACATTGAACGACCTGTTTAGTACAAATTCATTGTTTTTTCTCAGAATCGGCTAGGTAGAACATACAAAACCATTCTTTAGCTATAGGCAAACGTTAATGGAGTGAGCGCTGATGATAATAGCTTTAACTGGCCCCAAATTACATGCACCGTAAGTCAAGTCATTTTTTAATCGATCTTTTCACGCAGCTACAAATTTAGGCTGTAATTAAAGAAATAAATCAAGAATTCCTGGCCTACCTTCTTGTTGATAAGGCTTTCAATACGGTAGTAATATCCGCTCGAGCTTGGCAGTTAATCCAGCCACTAGTGATTTAAAATTGTGACTTAACGGGCATGGGCAATGTTGATTTGTCGACGGTTCAATACTGAATAGCCCTATTGCCGTCAGGGCAGACGATCAGGCAGTAAAATCCTATATATTTACTAAGGTAGCTGGCCTTCACCTTTCCCTGGTTACCAAGTCATGTGATCTCTAAAGTAAAGTTTGATATGAATGCAAGTGTGCAACAAATAAAATGTTTACACATTTTCACTTATCTTTAGTCGGCTTAGAAAGGTGTACTTAAGCTGCTATCTTAGGGCGCTACTTGAATGGATATATCGAGCTAATGTAGCAACAAAATATGCGACTATATCATCAGCAGACCAGACTTTATAAAAGAGTTATAATTGATTTAATTCAATAACTGAAAAGAAATGCCCTTTCATTGGACAATTCCCAGCATATGGAGGAATTATTATTGAGCCAGAATGTCACGTCTTCACAAACAAACCCAGTGTAGAACGGCAAATTTGGTTGTATTTTGAGCGATGATTCTTGAACATACAGATAAAAAAAGGCAAAAAAAAGCATGCAGTTAAGTTATCTGTATACTAACTGTTAGGTAATGTTGGAATAAAAGAAACAAGCTCGTAACTTTGATGTCTCGTTATACGTGCGTCCCCAAACATTTTCAAGTTAAATATTTTCGTTTAATTAGTAATTAAGTGTTCATGACGTGTGAACATATCTCCAAACACGCTTAAGTTACATAATCAGTTTATCTACGCCGATTAAAAATTATTCTCGGATTAAAACAAAACACTTCAATTTCTATACACTAACAATATAATACATCTTTATTGTATTAATTAAAGTACATACGTGTACCATTAAGTGACTTCTTACTTACATAATAATCAAACGAGAAACAATACAGTCCCTAGAAATAGTACAATCAACTTTATGAGAATTATAAAAGTAGCGTCTCAACGAACATGAACAAACGAGTTCTCAAGGTTAGAGTTACATATTGAATGACCTGTAGCGTCTACGAAACCACGCCGATTGCAGGACAGTGCATAGGTTTTATCCTGAAAACAACGAACCGTCATCATACATTTTCGTAGGCATACGATGTGATACTAAATGTAGACGAGGAAATACGTGGCAATTGTGTAGCTATCATGTGCATGCGAACTCCTCACAGTGTATCAAAACATACCGGTAATTGTGCTTTCAATCCTACTGCAATTGGTACGAGCTTAAACTGCTGAAATCTACAGGTATACAAGTTGTTCAGTGTAAGAGGGTGAGTCTAATTGCATTACAAGAATAACTGCTCTGCAGAATATATTTTAGTATTGGCACAATAGATACATATGTTTATGAAAATCAACTGAAGGTTATGTACAGTACATAGTATATTCTCCCAAGACCACGAGTATGTTTGGACGGGGTATATTGATACATGTGATTTGCCTTGTACATCTTAATAAACGTATTTACAGACCTTTTCCATGGAATATCTATTAATAAATATTGTAATAAAATTCCTCCGTCTGGAACTATGTTTTGGCTTGTGATTCGATTCTATCCAAAAATATAACAAAACTTACCAGCACGAATATCGTACAAAGCTCCGAATAACATAAAATATCCGATCAAAAGTTAATATCTTTATCATAAATATGGATACATGCACAAATTTTGTCCATACATTGTATGTACTTGTAAGTTATCGCCGGTGAAGCAAAGTTTTGTGATACAAGCATCATTTTTCAAAATTACAAAATGTACAGATAATTCACGCGAAATATTGATTTGTATACCGTTAGTTGCCAATGAAGAGTTGACATTATAGAGCATTAATGCCTTCGTTTTTTAAAAAAAGGTTACATTTAACCTTAAAGTAATAGCAATCAGATGAGGTTTATACTTATTAAAGTGGTTACGATACATGCAACAATGGATAGTAATGTAACCGTTATATTCATACTGAGATCATGCATTTTACGAAGTGACATATTAAATGGACAACTTTTCAAGAGTGAATGATTTAAAACATTATTTCTACAATCAACAAAAGTGCACTTGGAATTATACTGGAGCGCTTACAACAAATAAATGTCTATGAAACTGAATGATCACCAAATACATTTGCAAGCTCAGCTACACTTTAGTAGCGCTGGATCATGTATATATGGAAGTTTATTTATCATTTGGACAGCGATGACTAATCCTACTCACTTTCCCAAAACTAAATTTACCATAATTGCATACATGTGCATGGACTTTGAACCATGACATCAATGCATAACACATCATAGAACCTACAGAACGCGATCTAACAGATCAATTGCATATATAAGCGCGGTAAATGGTTACACGTATAGCTCACCGCGACATTATCAAAATATGTTCAGGTACAGGTTAGTCTTCATTTCTTTCACTTTCAATTAAAAATGTTTAAAACATCTATTGAACTTTCCAAAAAGAAACAGTGCTGCTACGGTGTGGACATTTTAAAAACTACCGATAATTCCAATGCGGGAGCACAACAGAGACGGAGCACACGAGATACATTTGAACTGTATTCTACAAAAATTCTAAAAGCACAAGAATATTGAACACACATGTCCTAAGCGCATTGGGCGTATGTTCAACGTACCTTTGACATGGGGATTTAACAACAGGCCAGCGCATGAACCAATAATCATACAAGCGACACCACTGCATTGCATTCACGTAATTTTGTATACCTGATGCGCACGAATACCACAAATAAACTCCTTTTCTAGTTTCCAACTGTTAAACATGGATGGGGAAAACATGAGTTGACGAACTCTTTCATAGTAAGTAGGTATTGCCGTGATACAAATTTGTAAGAGCGTTTTATCTTGTCAAAGAACAATTAATTGCTGCATACGTTATGACGAACAATAAGGCCAGTGAAATGTGCATATCATGCAGTTAACAATTTGGTAATAGGCAACGGCTGAAGACTTAAATTATTTCTTTGTATCGAGTGGACATTCCTGAGTGACGGAATATTCCAACGTACTCGGCTGTTTAGCTACATTGTTCGCTGCCAAAACTTGATATCATATCCAATGGTGGTGCTTTACAGCGCAATATGACTATGAGTTGGGACGAGGCCGTTGCTTTGTGGCACTACTTTCACCTCTTCATTTTGTTCTTTTCCAACAAAAATAGTGCAGGATGCCCTGGCTGTGGTGCAAGCGTTTTCGTCACCTTGGTGGGACACTAATCGTTCGACACACGACTTGCATTCTTCACTACTTGCATTGCTAGTAGTAACATCGTGCTCCCCGCCGTCACTACTATCGCTGAGAAACCTCTGCAGCATAGAATGACTGCATTTCTCCGATGAGTGGTCGGACTCGCACAGTGAGTGCTTCTCCGCGTCTTTCACCTCGGAAGGAGGCTCGACACAATGTTCTTCCGCTAAGTGCTTGGACAGTTGAACTTCGGTTAGCTCGACATTGCATAGCTGGCAGGACACCAAGCCCTTCTGACTCTGTCCGTTCCGCAAAAAGTTTGGTTTCAGGGCGAGCTCGGAGCTACGCGAGCTGAATCCTTCCGCACTTTCCACATCCCCGAGATCTTTGGTCGGACTCGCCAGCTCGACGTCATCGACATCGTGCTCGCTGCCGCTGATGGTCGATTCGTCAGAATCAGAGTCTAAATCTCCCGAGAAGCCCGGAAAGTCTCGACAGTTCTCAACGCAGTGCTCCTGCGCGAGGTGCTTCACGAGAATGTGACGTCGCATCCTGATACCACAGAACTGGCAGTTCGCAAGGTCCATTTCCAACTGCTTCTTGCTTTTCTTGGTGTGCGCGTTGCATACGTTGGAATGTTTCTTGAAATGTTTCCTCGGTACCGAGTGGCCACAGTTCGGACAGGAAACCAGATCATCTTTCTCCGATTCGCCGTATTGCTTCTCGGGGTGCATCCGACGAATATGTTTCGTCAGGTACCGCTTCTTCTGAAATATTTTCGAGCAGCTCCGGCATTGGTAGTCGTTCGGGTCTTCGGGGTAATGGTTGGTGTCTGGTAGTACGGGCCCCTCTTCACTGCTGAACGACACATCGTTTGCATTACTTACGTTGCTGTCGCATCTCTCGCGACTCGATGACTTGTCATCAAAAGCATCTTCTGTGGTTAGGCACTTGAGTAGTAAATTGAAATTCTTATATTTGCTGTCGTCAGGCTCGTAAAGATCGATGCCATTCAGGCAGTTCAAGTTATTGCCAAGATTTTCTTTCTCTGATTTCACCCTACTGAAGTCAGTAGCATGAAACACCTGGGCTCTGCCTCCCGAGGAACCGGGATGCTCATCGTCTACCCCGTATACGTTCTTATTGCGGGATAAGATACTTTCTTTTGACTTCGAGGGTTTCGGAGCGCCTTTGAATTTGGTGTTCTTTTCAACGCCCCCTTTACGCCCGTGTGCTGCCTTCTGATTTCCTTTGAACTCAACCTTTGGTTCGTCAAAATAATTTCTGTTCGCATTAGGGTGAACCGGAAATTCAGTGGTGTTGCTGCCATGAAAGCGATTGTCGGAGACATAAGTCTTGTCGTTGCAACTCGAGGCGTAATTATGGTCCAATTTTATACGTTTGGTGAGTTCCACCCGAAGCTCCTCTGTGCAAACTGCTGATAGATGAGTCATGTCAGCCTTTGGGCTCCCTCGCTTCTTTCCACCTTTGGGCAGCGACTCGAGTTGGTATTTCAAGATAGGCTTAGTCTCAGTTTTAACTGTAATATCGGACATATCTGCATCGAGGTAGTTTGCATTCAGTAAGGAATCAAATGCAAGACTGCCATCCGAGTGCAGAGCAGTTGGGCCACTCGAATGAGCCAAGGCAAGTAAAGCTTCCGCACATTCGTTATCTGCTGAATGCTTTTCTGCGGCTGTTGCCATGGTAGATAAATCAGGCTTGATGTCTTCTTCTTCCATGCCTAAAATCAATAACAATAAGTAAATCATTACTATTAATACAAAAAGCTAAAATTAAAAACAACAACAAATATTTGAGTGACACTCTAACCCTGACAGTTTTAAGATTTCAAGGAAAGTCGCTGTTATTTTTGACAGACTTTTCAAGTTTTCAAAGTAATTTATCCAAATTGAAACGTATCAATTGTGGAGTTGTATGCTTGATTTCAATGAGCACAAGTTTGCTTAGAATGCAATCCATTTCGACCTAACAATTTAAAGATGCACAACGAAGATCAAATTTGGTCCAATGACAAACTTCTGCGGCCGACTCAAACCTGCAATATCATACCTTTGCACAGTGTGCCTGAATGGCACATTTGTCCAGCAGTGTTCGAAGTTTGAATGAACTTTCCTTGCATGTAACTTCAGTTCTATTATAAATTAAATAAAAGAATATTGCAAGATAAACCTGCTGCTTTTGACAAGACTGAAACCATCTCGGGCACTAAGCAGGGCGGTACGACAGTTAAAAGTTAGGCGATGTCAATTTCAAGGGTACAAAAAGAGGGCAGCAGCCACAGCAATGGCGGGAGCCAAAAATCGGTTGCCGGGTGGACCAAAACAAAGGCCAGTAACAGATGGTTCATCAACGATTAGTGACAATTTAAGCTACATTCTGATCTATGCGACACGTTGCATGGAAAGGCAGGTAAATTAGAGGGAATCTTTCCGCCTAATGTGGTATTACGGTGATTGTTTTGAAGGCGAGTCACACTTACCAGGGTCCGCCATATTGCCTCTGTTGATGTTTTGACGTTCGTGAGTTTCCGGAGAGAGTCGGGAGCAGTCTCGGAGAAATTCCGTCAAACATTTTAAGTGGTTTATAAATAAAAAATATCTTTCATACTAAATTTTGTCCAGTGATTATGATAAAATATTATGTTCAAATTTTAGATATTGACTTTTCTGACCTGAAGTGAGACAACGAAAATGATGTTGAAAAATTATGGGCCAATGAAATTTGATAATATTTCCACTGCGGGTCTGCAATGTTTGAAAATGGCGGTGTATGAAGTGTATTCGCATTCTGAGCTTAGAAGATACCGCACTCACATATGTTCTAAGGCTTCAATAGTTTTCTTATTTTGTCTTCTGTTAACATGGATTCCACCGCTTCTAATTGTATACAGATCACAAGGTAAGTTTTACTCTTAGTCTCAAAATTAAGCTCGGAAATTGCTCCGGATACACATAGCAACTCTTGGCTAGGCCCAGACTTGTCACTCGATATTGCCTCTCTGTGTGTGTTGACAGTTGTTCAATTTCAATCATAAATATTGGAAATCCGAATCGTTTAACACTGTAACATTTATCTCACTAATCATTAAGTGATCTATACATACTTGGTCACGTTCAGGTGGCCTAACCTTTGTTACTCGACCTAGGCGTGTGGTACCATCATTTTTAATGACTGAAAAAGTAAACTTCATATAGCCCAAGGGTACATAATATATATGTGTTTACACTTTCACTGTTGATATATAACCTGTATATCAACAGTGAGAGTCTTGATGACATATATACAGATGGGCTGGTCAGTTTCAAAATGCTGTCTTCTACGTTGTCTGTGCATTGTCAGAATTGTTCACCTTTCTCAAATCAAACCTTTTTAATGTCTTCAAGTTTGTGGTGTGTGATGTGAAATATGCTTTACCTTTACTGGGGCAAAGAGTAACCCATTTTGATACTTACAGGTTTCTGGCTGAGGTTGGACACGTATGCAGAACAGCCATCTGTTAATTTTAAGTATCAATTGATATTCATGATGGATATTAATCAAAATGGGGACTATGTAGCTTGGAGCACTTACCCGAATTTCAATGAGCTACAAATGGAAAATTTACGAGTACCACTTATAAAGGTAAGCTTTTATTACAAAAGGGTCATTACAAAATAATTTTTTCTCTGATATTACATACAAATGTTAGCCATGGTATAGACATGTGCAATCAGATATTCTCATAAATCATTTTAATTTTCAGGCGAGGGAGGACGACACCAACGGCGATGGACGGAATGATGCGCTGCAGTTTCAGCTAAGCATGCCCCTGCTGGACACTGAACGGGTCTACAACGTCAAATGTCTTCTGTTCTTCAACTACCTATTACAGGTAAGGGACCCTCATGTTTTAAGATGTATCCTGCCTTAATAACGCAATAATATCAATGTCCTGAAACTGATGTTCTGGCATGTTCGGATATCACACAGAAATATTCCTATTTTGAAATGGAATCGATGGCATACATACATCACAACTCACCGGTACCTGGGGCCTCCCTTCAAACCACTGCTGAGTTGCGGCTACAACAAAATCAGCCCCTTGGACACGCAGGAGTAGATGCCAGATTCAATGTAAGTTAAAGCTTTCGAAACAATATACGGTTTGATAAATGCGTTACCATCAAATGTGACTATACGTGTTTAAAATTTGACTATCATATGTTCACACGTTTTTTTACAGACATCAATTGTGAATACGACCAGCATTTTTGCTTCAAGTTTTGAACTCCCACACATCTTTGAACAATATTCTAAAAGAAACGGTAAGTTTTCGACCATTATGATACCCATACAATTTGTGTTTCTGGTACCGATGCACAGTTTGTTTTCAAATTGAAATACTCTAACTTCGACCGTACCGCATCTATACATGTTTGGTTTATTTAAATGCACATGTGTTCTATTTGATTGCATTTTAGTGTCGACGATGGTGCATGACAAGTATCCAACTTGGACCTCCAGTAGGGGCACAGGACGACCATTCGTGTTGTCGGCCACCATCAATTACCCAGAAGAATTTGACATTTTGTATCCTTTTCATTAATTTGCTTGTTCCACTTGTGCTAAAATCCTCCATTTGAAAGATTCCATGCATGCATTGATTACAGGTGATATAAGTATATCTCATAGCGTACTAGAATACAAACATTGAAACCAGTATATGTTGTTTCCTTGACATTGCGATAGATTCACCCCAGGATTTTGGCAGCTGGTGAAGTGGGGATGGGTGCAGTACCTTTCAGTACTAGTCGTATTCTGGTTCGTCTTTCAGAAGATAAAGATCTTTATATATTCAAATCAAATTGTTACCACAATGGTGGAGAGACCATTCAAGTCTAAATCGTTATAGCAAACATGAGCTTTAAGATATGACGTACCATGTACAAGTAGACGATTCCTTCATATTTTAATTATCAGCACTGTACCGTTCTATTGTATGACATTATTTCATATATACATTGTATCATGAAGCCTTGGAGGTGCTAAAAAACAATTGCTCCAATGTTAAAAAATATATACATTTAGATAATCTGTCATTAATTGTACAATGTATTACAAGTTTTAACATTCCTGATTCATGCTATTCTACTTTTCAAGTACATTGAAATAATAACTGTTCTGTGTCATCCTCCAATATTTATGCCACATAAATGTGACCCTTACAATCTACAAAAACTTACTAATTATACCGTCCGTGATATTTGCCGGTACCGGGTA
>JAXGGS010365274.1:0-11912 GCA_035585475.1 Armandia brevis
TTAATTATTTTATCGACTGCAAGGAGGGAAAATGCGCTGAGCGTATGACTAAAACGGGCCTGTAATCACTCAATACAGACTCGTACACTCCTCAACACTTGCAGAAATTTATACATTTTACTATGATTAGTCATATTGTTATATATGTGTGTTTATATGACGGATTACAGGGTATTAGTAGTAGATACTCATATTTAGTTTTGTGTATTTCATCTGATGGTCGCTCAGGGTGTAATGTTCAATTTACCTATGAATGTTTATACATGTTATATGGAAGGATATTAGATATGTGTTGCTGTACATGTGTGTCCAAAGGACAAACCGTGTTAACAATAAATGTATCATGATACAATTAAAACTGCGTCGTTGGTCTTCTCTCTTAGTTAGCTGAGAGACAAGCTAAGTTAGTATATTGAAAAAGAGGCAATTCTTATATTTGAAACCATATAAAGAATGGTATAGTCTTATCGTATTTGAATCTGATACAGAAATAAAAAGTGCAACGGATTAATAGTATTATACAAATATTAACGACATCATAACGTAAATAGGCTCCTGAAATAACCTTCCAATGGACCCTTTTTTAGCACCATCCAACCCACCTGTGCGTCTTTGCCTAATCTCAGGTTTCCGTGCATGTATGCATGAAAATGGGAGGCAAACACTGCATAAACTGCAATAATTACACTTCCTGGTGTATAACAAACTTAACTACTGAACTATTTCCACCTGAGACTCGACAATTGAATCAGATTTTTAAAACGACCTTGAATCCCTTACTTCACTACTGAATCAACACCTGTACTACTTGAAATGGACATTACTACTATAGCAATACGAGGTAATGTATACCAGTAAAGACGATGAACTGTACTACTTTCAAGAGAGAATACACTTTTTATTCCACATTTCAGACTCCCAACATTATAGGTTACATGGTCTGCACCATTGTAGATTTGTATCTTGGTATATGTATCTCGAGGGACAAACCTATCAATTGGTCGATGCATATGAATCAAAAATTTATATTTAATATTCAGAATGCAGATTCGATCTCCGAAATCTCTCAAACGAACCGTAATTACTTGTTTAATACAACCACAGATACAGTTAAGATTAATAACTTAAACAATTACCATTTTCTAATATCTATTATGCCTGAATAAGTTCTAGATCACAAGCCACTGAATATCAAGGATAAAGAACGTCCAAACCGTGACCGTCTTTGTAAATCATGTAATAAAATATCATTAAGTTTGTATACTGTCAATTATGAGATAAGCAATGATTTGAAATAAACTATCAGAGCCTCGAAATTGAGTCTCTGTTTGACACTTCTTGTGAAACATCTTCGCTTGTCACGAAAGCAGGGTTTACTGTTCCATTCATTGGCTCCTTTTTCTCTTCGGAGTTCACTTCTATTTCAATGTCGTCAAAGTTTATGCTGGGTTTGGCAGCATCCATTCGTTCGTCTTCAGCATCCTATATTGAAATATAAAATGTGTACTCAATCAAAAGTTCGAAATGAAAACTATCTAAACAGAATAATGTTAGTATTAACTTCGATACAAGACACATATAAGGTTCTTTTGATAAAAATGACATACGACGTAAATTTCTAAAAATGCTTATATGACTGAAAGGGTTAAATAGAAAAGTAGGTTGATTATGGTTGACTTTATATTAATCCATTCATTCCAACCGTTATTGAAATAAAGTATATATATAAATCTTTGTAATAAATAGTAGCTGACAGACCATATATTTGCATGGTATGTAGGACTTATATGGTCGAGAGCAGATTCACAGGTCTTTGAAATAGTTATTCACCGAATCCGGGAAACAATTACTTTCGGGCGAATCATAATCATAACTATACGATTTAACGTCAGTTTTGCATACGCTGCACTTTTTGATAAATGAGAATCCTATTTTTCATTGATTATGTTGATTATGGACCGGAAGTGACAAACCTGACTGGTTCCACATCGGCAGGTCGCGCGCCATTTTTCAGGGAAGCAGCAGAACATCCAATCAAATATGCGGATCAGATACCTCGGGTCGACATCGGCTGCTCTGGTGTAACCGTTACATGGCACACCGCATTTATTCAACAGTTCTACAAAAATATAGTAAAATAAACATAAAATATAAACTCGGAACGCATGATACATTTTGTTGTTGGTTTAATCTGTTTTCTGATGACTTGATTGTTTCGCTTGCGTATGGTGGGATTTTGCTGAGAAAAACTCTTTTGATATCTGATTATGTGTTGTATTTTTTTACGGTTGAATATTTATAACGGTTTGTCTATGCTCAGTTATTTACCGCAGAGGAAACTGACAGCAACTCCTAATACGACGGTTGTCAACGTTCCCAAAGGTGGAAACCAAAGATAGGACATTGTGTACATCACTTCAACGCCGGTACTGCAAAATAAAACAACTTATAAAATATTGAGTAAAATGTGCATTGTTTAAAATTTTGACGGCCTTTATTCTTTTATAGTTAAGTGATACGGGATGTTAACACAGTAAACGACCGTATACGTATTGTTCTCAATCAACAGCTATGTATATATCTAAATGATGTGTAAAAAAACAAAACGGAATAAGAATTGATAAAAAATATATGGATATGATAATAACTTATAAATAACATATAAAAATCATTATAAATTATATATATAGAGATGGATTTACTATGCAACAGAAATCGAACCGGTCGTCGACATATCCAGACGTGCCCTAGTCTAGCTATAAATATATATTAGTTGTATTGATTGTGATTATAGAAGTGTGAAGATTGGAGTCGAGCGTACAAGTCTCTGGGAACTTCCGTTGGTCCGGGCACAAAGTTAGAGCAGTTTCCGGTCGGCGCCGGAAGTGCTGCACTTGGAATGTCTGCCACGTACGCTCCGATCGAGATCCACATGGGAAGAATCAGCCCGACCGTCGCTCCGGTTATTGCACCCTATATATCATGTAAACATCCTTTAGATCCGAGTTTTTATATTCAAAAAGTGACATCAGTCTAAAGAAAGGATTTTTTATCACAATGTTCAACCTTTAATCAATATCCTCAAATATGATAGGCCTATGTCGAATATGTATATCAAATACAGACGTAGCTAATATGTCTATAATCTATAGAACCAAGATTTATTGGATATCGGCCTACATATGAGGTATTATTGTCTAATATATATGGAGCACGCGTTATATTTGTGGTGTACTTGTGTAGAGAGAGACTCACGATCCAGTTAGCCCAGGGGAAGAGACCGCCAAGCAGGAAGAGACCGAGCATGGGGGCCATGGCTGAGCCGGTGAAGGACAGGGACGCCTGCAGCACAGTCCCACCCATCTCCTGCGCCGCAAACGCCATAGCAATACCAGCAACTCCATACACGGCGACTAAAAAACAAAAATATTACAAAAATAATTTCATAAAAAACATACCTCAAATTGTATAGCTTTTAAAAAGAGACCGTACTTGGAAAGTATATAAAATGAATTGTTTTTTATTTGAGCGAAAACAATATGTTTATTTTTAAAAGTACCATAGACTTTCTGTAGAATGAGTAGTATGTGAAGTGATCTTACCCAGCCCTCTTATGATCATGGTTTTCTTTGTCTCGGAGAGATAATCATATTTCCACTTGAGCATATCCTCCCACGTGACCGCAGCCAGAGCGTTCATAGCTCCTGACATCGAGCTGCGCAATAAAAGGTCAAACTAAATATCTACCTTAATGTTTATAATTTGAATTGTAATTCGATACATTATATGTACATTTTACATGGCCCTATTGTATCAGGTAGCACCTCTAGCGCTTAATATTGAGTGATTGTTGCATGAATGAAAACACATGTTTTGTGATTTTGATTACTTTAAGGCATGCCTAGGCAAGTGCAGGCGCCCTTAGAGAGTGCTGCCCTTATTTTACAATGAGGCCTAGCGATCTATACTTTTAGGTTAAAAGCGCAAAATCTAATCTACAGATCTCTGATCTAATGAAATTAAATAGTGATCAAATAAGAGCTCTAGAGGATGAAATGTCGATGTGGACGCGGCTGGTGCCTGCAACAGTGGGGGACGTGCCCGCAGTCCGGGTTATACCGAGTAACATACCTGAGAGCGCCTGCGAAAAGTGTGGAGACAAACAGTCCGGGAAATCCAGGCCAGGCTAAAACTTGCATGATGAAATATGGCAAAACCTGCAAAGAAACAAGCAACGAGGATTTAGAGATTATTGCTGCACATAAGATTGTCCTTCTTCCGGCTGATGCTTGTTATTCCGCACCTGGTTGGAGTTGTCGATGTCGCCATTTTGTAAGGGGTCACAGCCCTGGTCGGCGAAGTAAGCAAAGACAACCACCCCGGACAGGCAGGTCAAGGTTATTAATATCAGCACCCAGGGGATATTCCACAGGAGGGTCCTGAAAACATGTTTATCATGCATTAATTAATGATAATCATAAGTAATCCATTTCTACTGTTGCATACAGTCAGTGTCACTTCAAATACTACTCACACTACCTACAGAAAACCTATGGTACGTAAGATCAACCATTGATTTCGCTCAAATTAAAAAAACAATTCATTCTATATACTTTTCAAAGGCTATAAATTTGATGCACAATTTTGATGAGCTGCCTTAGCTATGAAAAGGCTCTTAAAAATGTCACAATTTGGAGTTCAAGATATAAACTAATTCTTAGAATAACTCTGCAGTCAACATGATAATCTACAGATGTTGAAATTTTAACATACGCTCTGCCCTTCTGTATGGTCGGCAGGGCGCAATATCTCTGCACTGATGCCTGGTTTACTCCATAGGTGGCGGTCCATGCGATCCCGCCGCCCACTACTAGCGACCAGAAGGAGTGGCGCACCGTCGGGTCCGGGTCAAAACTGCCGAATATAAAACAAGCGTATATAAAATATAAATCTCCTGAAAGCCGCTTATGTGAAATAAACGAAATCAATCTATGGCGGATGTATCTTTTATCATGTCTGACTTGAAAAACTCGATCCTGTTCCATTGTTCGTTGATTTCCCACACACGACCCATACCTCCGACCTCGATAGAACCCTGTTGGTTAGACCAATGACAATATTCACTTCCGCAGTCTTATTAATTCGGTCGTTTTAAAGAATAAGGGCTAATAACTATATTATAACATTGATGATTAATAATGTAAATTGGTGTCTCACCGCAATGACGACAGCCAATATTCCGCCGACAATGATAACAGACTGAAACACTGACGTCCATATCACCGCTTTCACGCCACCCTGTGTGAATCACGCATACTACTTCAATACACTAATTTACTACTTAGAGTACAAGTCATTTACATTAGCATGCTAATTACTACTTACAACTGTGGTATAAACGGTAGCTATGGTTCCCACACACAAAACAGAGGCCCATACAGGAAAGCCAGTAGCTGAGGATAGAATAATAAACTGTCAAGTTTACACCGTAATATGAGGTTAGGGATTTCAATATATAGAATAGATTCATGAAACAATTAGGCAATACAATTTTGACGTATAAGTTTATTGTTGGACTAATTTCATTCCTTTTATTGAATATAACTTATTTATTACAACCATCTTGTTTTTATATGACGGCCGCAGATTGCACATACATTGCACAACTCGGATCAACTCAATAAAGCTACTTGTTAATTACTTGTCTTGCATCACATGCACTAAGGGAAGGTCAATGTCGATTGTCTCTCGATTAAAGTAAACAATGTTCAAGATGAGATTTCACACTTTCCTGGCGTGAACACTAACGCACACGCACACGCACCCCGCCCTCCTCCGCCGCTCAACATTACAAGGCTAACCAGAATAAAACTACGGTTATATTCGGGAGAAGCCCGGCCAGCCACATTCACAGTTGTTTACCTACCTGCCTCCAGCGCTGTAGAAGGAGAGTAGACAGCTATGCCCATGTGTAGAACATGTATATCTTACCTGCCTCCAGCGCTGTAGAAGGGGAGTAGACAGCTATGCCCATGTAAATGACCTGAGAGGAGATGAGCAGCACGCTTCCCATCAGCTTAGTCGCTTTCGAATCAAACCTCAGCTCTAAATACTGAAAATGAGGTAATCAGTGATCTGGCCACCACACACTTTAAATGCTTCTGATGTATAAAGTTTAAACTTATTTATTTACTTGTGTACGTTTTATGTCGACAAGGTTTCGCGTTTATTTACTAGGCACTATTTTTGTAGTTGACAGGTCAGTAATTGCGTGCATATTTCATTTTGTATATATATATATTTGTTAGTGTATACATTAAGTTGTAGTTATATATTGTATTTAGAATTCAATTTGTTTGGTGTTCTATATCATAATGTGCTAATTACTGTTTTATGTTGGCATGCTTATGATCAATATACAATACATAATTTTGAGTAAAAATGATATACGCTCCGATCATCGTTGTATATATGTACATGTTTATAGAAATATAAATATAATTAAGTAGTGTCTCACCTTATAAGAGCTGACAAGTTTTAGCGGGTACAGGAGCGGGAGGAACAGACACACGGAGAAAACCAGAGACAGGATGATCCCGAACACGTACATCCAGTATTGTGTACCCTAAACATAGAATACACGTATTTTTATTAAAATACTCATTAATGGAAGATATAACGCATCCTGCACGACAGTAAACTTCAATTCTCTGAAATTGTCCCTCGGACGTTGAAAATAAATATTAATATATGGGAGAGTTTAGATCGAATGCAATCAATTGAAATATGTTAACCGATCACAAAACTGATATAATTAGGTGATTAGATAATCTTACCTGGGTGTACATCTCTGCCGGGGATCCCAGAATCAAAATGGCCGATATAAAGGAGAGACATAACGTCAGCGATGTCGGTAAAACCTTCAGCTCTCTGAAATACAAGAGAATGTGCAGAGAAGGTTATCCTCAGGCTGTAACTAGAAACATAGATGCAGGTAAACATGAACGACAATTATTTAAAACGCCACTGTGGACAGATCGAAGATGCGTTTTACATACATAGCAAGGGGGAACTTTTGCGCGCATTTTGAGTTGAATTTGCGAACGAATAAATATCTTGTCGAAAACTTGATGTACTTTTGCGCTTACAGATATTTATCCAAGTGATCTTAGAAAACCTGACCTGTTAATAGCTGACGTCAGCGAAATATATTATGACGTATTAAATAGTTACCTGTTGCCGAGAAGGTATTCTTCCTGAGTGACTTTTTTCTTTCTCTCAAAGATGGCCGTAAAGGAACCGATTCCCAGACTCACGATTAACACAGCGGCAAACACCACATAGTCCAGCCAGTGGAAACCGTCACGGGACACCGCCATCTTAGATTGCTCTGAAAGTTCCTAAATAATTAATGCTCCAAAAATTCTTAATAGTGTCGCTAAATTAAATTTCAGATCCCAGATTTCATAAAGTGTCTCTCAGCTTTGCGATTTTTGTTTGAAAGTGTGTTATCAAAAATATGATGCGATTGATTGAAATGTTTTGAAAATCATAGGTTTAATCATTAGAAGCGTTTTAATAAATTGTCAGGCATCGCATCAACAAATCGGATTTAACACGCTCGATATTTAAAGCACTCGATACGAGAAGAATTCGTCGTAAATAATTAAATTTTTTGAGCTATATCTAGATTAATACTCACAGGCTGCTGCAATATGATTCTCTGAACTGACGACTAGGAATCAGAATAGATGTTTTATTCTAGAAATAAAGTCCCGGTGAATAGTCCCGGTGATCCAGATCTGTCAACTCCCCGCCTCGGATTTTGCAACAATCCTCATTATTTGCCCCGCCTGCTACAAAGTGTAAGTTCTTTAATCTATCTGATTAAGCGTTTCAAAAGCCCTTCGATGATCAAACATCATAGATAAGAATCAATAAGCATTGTATGCTTTGTTGGTGCTTTGTAAAACTTGTAATAACATGTGTTTACTCGCTGGCATTAGGTAACCACATCGGCCCTGTATTTAATAACCCAAGGGGCACTCGTAAAACACTCGATACATCTTAATTATGAGAAAACACAGATAAAAGAAATCCATCAGTGATGATTACCTATTGATCACAGCGTATCCTTTTATAAGCGAAGTCATCAGACTTGAACAATGTTATCTATCTGTGATTAGCTAACAATGTTTTTCTTATCAATTGAGTAAAATTCAAATGAGGCATATCTGATGACTTTAATAAACACATTTAGCTATGATACATGTGTTATCAATGTACAAACACGGTCTCGCTAGTGTTGCGCTAAGCGCAAAAAAGTCACACCTTTCTACGCGTAAATTTCGCGTTAGGAGCTCGCCCCCAGCGCGCTAGATCGATGATCGTTCGGCCGATGGAAGCCACTGCGTGTCCACCAACATAGGTTAAAGGCCCCTAAGGGGACTAATACATGCAGTGGCTTGCACCGGCCAAACGATCATCGGCAGGGACAAACGCTGTGGCTTCCAGGGTCACACTCTCAGCTCCCTGATCTCCTGCTTTCAGCCCGCTCTCAGCGCGAATATGTTGCGCTTTGAGCGGGCTAATTTCTCGCAATTGCGCGCTCCAGCGCAACACTAGCGAGACCGTGACTGTACATGTGTGCCTCAATGATGTATCATGCGGATGTGAGTTCATCAAATACATATAAAAATCCGGCAAAGTAAGACAATGATCTCGATCTAGGGGAACCTTTCGGCCAAGAATTACACATCCTTCGATTACTTCGACGTGGGCGGAGCCGTTTTTGATAGAACATTAAATGATACTTGGAAGAAAAATAGCTAACTTTTGTTTTCGCGGTCACGCATTAATCGGTGAACAAGCTGAGGATTACTCAGGGTGAAATCTCAATTACATCTAAAAATAAGTGACATGATGAAATATGGACCCATTACCATCAATCAAGGTGCGATTGTAACGAGAAAGATAGATACATATAACTAGAAAAAAATATGGCCATAAAAATTGATTATAGCTACGCTTTTCATAAGTTGAATATGAGCGTTAGCTAAACACCGAGACGCTTTATCTATTATATGATTTTTGCATTGAAAATCTTTACATTTGGTGTATGAATGCTAATATGTAAGAAAATTATGGTGAACTTTGATACAGTTTTACAGTTTAACAACAATTATAAATAATTCGAATATGTATTCTTTCTGGTGATCGGTTCGTGTAAATAGCTGACAAAACAAGAACATCATTAAGCCAGAGAAAGCATTTTCTACATGTACATGATTGTGTAAGATGTTAGGACGCTTGGCTGGTCCGGGATGCTTGGGAGCGCCTATAGCATCAACAGCACGGAAGGGATCGAAGCCTGTGAAAGCCACCAGCAGAGGGATTTACAGGCGACTAGCCTCTGACCACCACCAGGCGGTGTCTAACCCATATAGATTCAGAACTTTATTCTTTTGATATGGTTTGCCCATACTTTGTGATAACCAATACAATTATAATCGTAGTTGTTATCAATTAGAGTTACAAGTTCACAGGTAAACTCTGTATACAGAATGCCATTATAACACGTTACCAGCTCAGAGAGAGGTACTTCGAAATATGCATAGATATATTTATCGTGTTCGACCTATGCATTTATTCCAATGAGGTATCAGTATAGTAAACTGGGCAAAGATCCGAATAGATTAACCACATGAACTAGTGCTACAAACTTAAATACTACGTTTGTATCATCCACGATCATAAGTAGTGACTCTGATTTGGTTTTACAACGTAATGATCAGGGCGGAGTACAATCAAGTACCAATGGCCTACTAGCAACGGAATCGACACATGGTCATTGTATTGACAACATTTATTCTGTTTTTCAGGTTCGCAAATTCAAAAATCCTCAGCAAAAATTTGTTTTCTTCATTTGTATGCACGACAACCATCATGCAATACATATTAGGCCATTTTTTGAAATGCCACACTAAAAGCGTACTCGTTACATGTACATTATTTAATCTTACTACTCAGAAAGGATAAACAAAAACTGATATCATCGTACATGTGCATGTATATATACATTAAACACATATTTTTATACTTGACGTTGTACACATTTTTAGTTTGCTTCTAATCTGAAACAGTAGTTAGAATGTAAAGCACCCCATAACAAGTATTGTATAGTCAGGGCAATTTCTACATCTTGACTAATTTTATCCAGTTCTATAGAGTGTCTCCAGTCCAGCTGCGTTTGACACTGTACATTCCTTCAACATAACTCTAAGTATTAAAATTGTAATACTCCAAACTGTCTTAGTCTCTTAAAAGTACTACTGATGTCAAATCACATCTAAAGATCATGTTGTTATACCGAAATGTATGGAAAATCTCTCTAAATCATCAATAAAATGTTAAGCAACATTTTCCATCATTGACCATTTCTTACTCTTAATTAGTTGCTGTGACATAACAACTTGATAAATACTTCACTACTGGCCATCTCAATAATCGAAAGCACATGTTATCTACATGTTAAATACAAACAATTGGATATCATCAAGTTGAATCAGCGTTAATATGAAATTACACACATCATTCAATATTACATAATACATTTTAAAAGAGTAAATATATAACATTACCATATCCAATGAACGGCCTATGAATACACTGAAAAATGACAATTGCATAGCAGCCATGCCATAAGAATTTACAACGAAAATGACTTGTCATTTAATAAAATGATTATAGGTGCATCTCCAATTATGGACATCAATAGTACGATAGAAAAGTAAATTTTATATTTTCAGTTTAATCGTAAATGTTTGATGTAGGCAACGATCATCAATCAACATGTAGACCTCCTTCACGAGCTAGGTAGCTGACATTTACGAAGAACGATATTCCTCATGTAAATGTTTAACAATTGAATATAAAACAAGTATAAGAATAAACTGCTGTAAATCATCAAACAGTTTGTCTCTCGGAAAAGTTGGAACAATTACTGATTTTTTTAATGCACACTAAATACAGAACCTGCTTGAAAGATCGGAATTGTCGCCTTTATAATGCTATTCGATAGACACTCTGCTTTGTATGTTTATCAAATGAAGGAAAGGGAATCAACAATTCAAATGGTGATTTAATGGACCTGTCAAGGTCATGTTCAACTGTAGTTACAACTATCAATGTGTATGTATTCTCTCACGGCTCTATTATACAATTTAGTGACTGTGACAATTTCGATTAGCATAATGCACGATTATTCCTTCACCTTGGTGAACGCTTGTCAGAAATTTGTATCCGAATAATACGATTAATCAGGTCGTTACTCGGGCAAATTATGTGTAAAGTTGACCTAATGGTACATTGCCTCAATGATGAAGGTATCTGCCACCTCTCTGCCTGTAAATAAAACACACATTTAGCGAAC
This sequence comes from Armandia brevis, assembly GCA_035585475.1. Taxonomy (NCBI): domain Eukaryota; kingdom Metazoa; phylum Annelida; class Polychaeta; family Opheliidae; genus Armandia; species Armandia brevis. The sequence goes on from JAXGGS010365274.1 coordinate 11,432, forward strand.
TCATGCCAGACACGTAAAACCCCTATCAAGTATTGATCTTTCACCACTTTCTGTATGTTGGATTGAGTATCAAATATCAAAAGTTACATTTACTGATGACCGATATATTTTTTCTGTACATCGTCTATTATAGCCAATCAATTAGACTTAAACATAATCCATGCTACTCATTCTTCAACGTGAACGCAAACCTTTTTATATGTACAAATATGAATCCTTGAACTCGCTACAGGCCGATATAAGTTTACTTTTTATTATTACCAAATCAATACCATCTATGATCTATGAAAACTGATTGTATTATTATGTTCACTATGTTTACTAAATTTACTATTTTTACTATGTTTACTATGTTTACTATGTTTACTATGGTTACTATGTTCACTATGTTTACAATGTTTAATATGTTTAATATGTTTAATATGTTTAATATGTTTAATATGTTTAATATGTTTAATATGTTTAATATGTTTAATATGTT